>ML814541.1:117193-170855 GCA_009831015.1 Picea engelmannii | reverse complement strand
GGTGTATAGTTGATGATGTTGGTTGATGAGTAGTTGACACATGATTGGTACATACTTGGTACATGGTTGGATGCACTTGTTTATGGTACAGGTTGATTACAGGTTGTTTGGTACATGTTGGTGCATGGTTGATGCACTTGTTTGTGGTACAGGTTGATTACAGGTTGAGGTACAGGTTGGTGCATGGTTGATGCATGGTTTAGATTTACAATGGTATATCTCACAGTGATAGTGTGACAGTGGTTACATCATTCTACTTCTATTTTAGGGTGGCAGGACGGGGCAAGGACAGGTGGTTGTAGCCACCTTCCGGTTGTAGCTGGAGAACATAGGGGGTTGTAGCCTCCTTCTGGTTGTAGCCATAGAATTGGGGAGTTGGAGCTTCCCTCAGGTTGTAGCCTGAGAAACTAGGGGGTTGGAGCCTCCTTCCAGTTGCAGCTGGAAAAAAAAGGAAGTCGGTGCTTCCAATGAATGTAATTCTTCAAGACATATAAGAAAAAACATTTTGTGGTTTTCTCCTGATTTGAGTTTCCACATAAAACACTGGTGTACTGTGTATGTATGTGATTGTTTATTTCTTACTACTCATTATTGGATAATAATTCCACATTGATATAACAATTGAAGAAAAATGATTATAATTACACTATTACTGATTCACCCCCCCTCTTAGTAATCCAACAGAGCATCCAAATGTAATTTAGGTTATAGAGTTAGTTAAGCAAACCAATGAAAGAAATGAAAACCATTCAAGGTCACCATTCACATCAAACATTTAAGTCACAAATAATAGTAAAATACTATTGGTGAAACTCACAAATTTTGGAGTGTCCTTAGCTCCCAAGGTCTGAGATTTGTTGAGGGCATTGACAAATGGTGGCGCAGTAAATGAAACAAAAAATCTATAATAACAACTATAGAGTGAAAGATTAATAACGAAGGAAAATTCTTCCACTTTTCATGTCAAAGCAATGAAAAATAAACAGATTCACCAAATAATTTCCTTGCAAGGGAACTGATGATCATTCTCATAAACTGGATTGAAAAATTAAACACCTATGTTGAAGAAGAAAGTTGATGAAATTTATTAACTCTATCATGAAACAATGATTGATATAACAATCATGATCTCAAGGCCTATTTAGATATGGGGTGCAAATTTTTTCCACATGCATGGAATAAAGTATACCATAGATGTTGCTCCATTTTATGTGAGAGTCCATAGCCCAAATGGATTCACCATGGCATAAAAAAACTTACTTCATTTCCAACAAGACGTCTGTAGCCCCAATGGAGATTTCCTACACCACCTCACAATATCTTAACTTATTTTTCGTGTCTTGTCTTTTTAATATATTCCTTAGCAATTCACAGGTGGTGAAAGAAGAAACACTTTACAAGCTAGATGGGGTTTATTTCCTATTATTGGGAATTATCTAATATTAGCCATGCTTAGTTATTCAAATTATCTCTTTTTTTTGTCCTTAGGTTTATGGTCTTCACCTTTCACACGATCTATTCATTTAGCATGTGTGAATGGGTTTCTTTAGCGAAATTCTCTTGTTAATCAAGTCATTTAAGCCAGATCGAGAGCTAGATATCAAAATATATAGGATGTATCAAGTGGTGATAGATTAAACAAATCCACATTGAACATGAAAGTAGATTAATGAAAATTAGTATATATAATAGTTGTACTAGTAACATCAACTGTTTATGAGGTCATAGCATCTAGTTTTTTATTCTTCTCAAATCGGAAGATATCAATCATGTGGTCTAGAGGTCAACTCAGGGTTCTTAGAGAAATGATTGGTGAAACTCCAACTAGACAAATAAAAGGTGTTTATGGAATGGCTCCTGTAGGATCCACTTGTGATGGATGTAGTGAATATGTTGGTTAACTTGGTAAACTAGACTTGGGATCTTGAAATAGAAATAGCCCTGCATATAAGGTGCTCACTCGACTGGGATATAAGAGTTTTCTTGTTTTTCTTATTGTGTGATTACCAAACCAAGACTCACTACCAATTAAGTGTTCATTATGGAAAGCAATGGACCTCTTTTTCCGTTTATGCTACAAGGGATATTGACCAGGGTGGGGGTGATATAGTGATCGAATGAGAAATTCAAGGGGATGGTTACTTGGAGAGCTTCATGCCCATCCACTAACTATTACTTTCCATTTCCATCAATGATCGACAATTAAGTTCACCTTGCTTTAATCTCATAGTCAATAACAAGCTATCTTGAATATTTTCAAGACAAAGACAATGTATTCTACAAAATCTTGAAACTAAGATGTGAAATCAATAAACTAATATAAGAAAACATGAAATATGGACAATGTGAAACAAATTCACAACTAAATCAAATAATGAAAATAAACTACTTGCAAAACGAAGCATCAAAGTGAATGAATAAAAATCACATCAAAACAAACATTAATCTATGACAATAATGAAATCCTAATATGCACAAGCAAGTCAGCATCGTGGTAGGCTAACTAAAATATCACTTCATAAATTGTTTTTTTTTAGGAAGGGGGAATTTGATTCCCTCCATGGCTTAAAGACAATGAGTTCTAGGGCCAAGATTTTATGCAACTTGATATGGTCCCAAACATAGTTGCTAGAACTTTGTACGTTTCCCTTTTAGATTTTCTACCCTTAGTCAACTTGAGGACAATATTGTCGAATCAAAAGTTCTTATCATTTTATGCATGCTTCTCAAATCAATGCTTAACAAGATTCTTATGGGAAACAACTTTCTGCCTTGGTTTGTCCCCCTCTTCTTCCAATTTCAGAAAATTATTAATTCTATTTTGGATGGCTTAAGAACTGTTACTTTTCACTACCTAAGAGAACTACAAAGAAGGTAAAAATATATTCTAAGGTGATATTGCTTCTTTTTTATAAACCAAGAAATAATGCATTGTGACAATGGTGGTGGTGATTGACCATCTCCATTACAATCTTGATCAATTTCTTATATCTGGACTCTACAACACCATTTCCCCAGGGTTAGTAGTTAGATGAGTAATACAAAATAATCCCCTTCTATGATGCAACATCAATGATATCAGAGAATGTGAAATATGACACATTATTAAATATTAAAACATAGGGCACATTGAACTTAGTAATGATTCATTTTTCAGACCATATAGTTCATATTAGTTAAATGGATGTATTTTGACCATTGATTAAATTAATTAGTAGTTGTTGACATTTAGATGTGTCTTTTGGAGGAATGCAGGTTGATTTCTCCTATCACATCAAGGTCTATTGCAAAAAATGTTTGTCAATGGTAACATGCTATAGAAGCACTGCATCTTTCTTCTCTTTCCTTGCACATATTTAGAAAATGTAACTCTCTTAAACATGTGTATGCACATCCTTAAACAATGTTGGATAATACTACCCAATCATTGATAATTTATGTACAATTTTGTACTTTGAGAAACGTATGTCTGTTGGCCCATCATCCAAATCATTTAGGACTCTATCAACATCTGATTTCTCTAAACATCTAATTAGCACATCATCATAACTATTCTCAAAGACAATACCATTAATGAGATTATTCTGAGTGGATTTTAGTTTTAATTATCTTTTGCTTTTGGCATCTAAATGACAAGGATTATATTCACGTAGCAAATAATATTTCAACTCGCAATACCATGAATCTGTATTTACAGGTACAAAAATAATGTTAGCTATGTAAAGGTGGCTTCATTCTCCCAACCTGCTTAGCTAGCTTGATCTTGTGCTTAAACTACTAACTTTCATTATCGTTGTCCTCTAACTATGGTGGAGGGTTTAATATCCAATTCATACACATGTATAGTGGTTATCCAAATGGCACACTTTTCACCAAGCAATTTATGGATGAATAATGATCTTATAGCTCAATGCAAAACAATGACTTCCGCATGAGTTTTCAAAATGAATCATTTTGTGATTTTAACCATAAAATATTCTTATTTTTCAACAACTGGGTAATTCAACTCAACCCCTTATAAACTAATGCCCATGAATGAAATTAGGAACTCAAATCCTTCTTCATCTTTCTTGATGAGCACAACAACTAACGAATGATATGATGCAAAGGTATAAATGTAAAAATCCTTTTCATAATTTGGACTACTTAGAGCTAGAGCAACAACAATAACTACCTAAATATTTTTGAAAGCCAGTATCTCAACCTCAGTCCATTAGAAAATTGCATATTTCTTAATCATGTTTTGTAAGAGCTTGATAATTTCTATGAAATCAAAGATGAATTACCTCAAGAAGTTGATTTTTCCAAAGAACGATTGCATTTCCTTCTTGTTGTGTAGTGGCAATCTACATTATAGCTTTTGTTTGTTTGAAATCCACTAGTATACCCTCCTTTGAGATAACATGTTATAAAAAATTTCTTTCAATTATTGAAAAGAAAATTTTCTTAGGATCCAAAGAGATTCCATACTTCTTGCATCTCTCAAATATTTTCTTCAAATGTGTAAGTGGTGAAAAGGTTTCTTCAAAAATATTGTGGTATCATCCATGTAAATGGATACACTTGTTAACGATTCCTTTAAATGTAATGTCTTTTTCCCACTGAAAGTATCACCTATATTCATTAATCTAAACAACATTATTTTGTAGGAATATGTTCCCCACTTGGTTTTGAATGTAGTTTGAAGCTTATCTTTATCTGAAACTATAATTTAATTATGACCAAAGAATCCATCTAAGAGTGATAATACCTCAAAATTGGTCACTAGCTACAAGATATACTCCATGGAAGGCACATTACAATTGTCCTTTAACAATGCCCTCTTCATGTTCCTAAAGTTGACACACAGTCTTCTTTCGCCACTGTACTTTCTAACTACGACAAGATTTGTGATGCAAGAAGAATGGTGGAGAGGGAATGCAACTTTTCATCCAATATTTGTTTTTACTCCTTTTGGGTTAATAGTTAAAGCAGAGGGTAAATATTTCTAAGTTTATGCTAAAAGGGTTTTGTATCAAGCTTCATGGGTATTACATGTTGAATGATTCTTGTATAGTAAACCTTTAAATCGTGACATGTCTAAGCAAACATATCACGATATTACTTTAACAACCTTATGTGTTCGTACCCTTTAGTATTGATACAATAATAACTAAGATTAATGGCCTTGGGGTCCTTTTCAATCCCATGATTAATAATCTCATACTGCAATGATGAGTTGTTCATTTGAACATTAGTATCTTTCTTAAAACAATCTTGTAAGTCGAACAACTTCTTAATGTTACAAGATCCTTTGGGATCTTGTTGTCCTTTAGGATAAGAAAGCTATCTTTGCAATCATTTGAAGAATTCTCGTGCTTTTTTCATCAATGATTACATCTTTGAATGTGCCTTCAATAGTTAAAATCTTTACAATATGTGATGATCTTCATTGAAAACTCTCTAGTTCACAATGTTGTCTAGGACCAAAGGCCTCAACAATATTTCAACATAAAATTTATCAGTGAATAGATCATCCTGTTATCACTCCAAGAAACCCTTTGTGGTTGTAGATCAAAGGTGCTTGGTAACTTAAGAATATGATAT
The DNA here is from genome assembly GCA_009831015.1 of Picea engelmannii. NCBI lineage: Eukaryota > Viridiplantae > Streptophyta > Pinopsida > Pinales > Pinaceae > Picea > Picea engelmannii. The sequence continues at coordinate 165,269 of ML814541.1, read as the reverse complement.
GTAGGTATGCTTGGAACAATGGGATCACTCAATGATTAATGTAATAGACAACTCATCATACATTCAAATGAAACAGTGCTTTTAGAAAACAATAATGAGACCATATATTTTTAAAAAAGGGGATGAAGAATACTAATCTTGATTGCCAAATACAACTAGGTGTAGGGCTTAATACAAGGTAGTAAGAAATCCTTCACTTCAAGTTTATGATCTTAATAAAGAGATGTCAGTCTTTAAAAGCTAAGATAAACTGAAATAAAGTACAGAAACAAGATGCATGAGCAATTCTGATATTGAAAGAAAAAGGAGACTGTAATTCTATTATCCAATAAGAGTCTATACAATAGCCAAAATGTATTCCCAGTTTGAACCCTTATCTCTTAGAAAAGATAGGCATTTATAGCCTTTTACAATCGATTTTTAAGATCCCGAAAACTTGGATCTGTATCTAAAAATAGAAAATAAAACTAACTGAATGTAATTGATAAACAAAGAATAGTTTCTAGAACTCGAACTGTCTTCTATGTCAATCTTGACATCTGTACTTCATCAGCTTTAGGACTATGTTGTGTCGTGGAAAGGTAAAGGCACATGTTTTCTATAGTTGGACTCCTTTAATTAACCATAATCAAAACTTTAGTTGACCAATTTAGCATTTGGTCTTCAAAATCTCCACGAATCTATGATGCTGAGTGTTTCTTGATTAAGTGGTTAATCCTTTGATGCTCTCAAACCCCTTTTAAATACTTGAAAATTTCCTTGCTCTAGCTTAGCTTTCAAAAATTTCTTTTTGTGCTTTCACCAGCTAATTCACTTTATGATCTGCTGGTTAGCTGGTGAAAGTTCTGCCTTTCACTAGCTATTTGGTTGTAAATTTACCCTTTGCACTAGTGAAAGTTCTGTCTTGGCCAAAAAGGAACCTTCCACCTCCAAAACTGTTGTTTTACCAAAAACTTAGTGTGTCTTTGATTTATCTCCCTGCATATTCACAGCAACCTGGGCCAGTACCTGTAGATCTGGATGTGACTTATGCTTCTGCTTCAATTTCTTAATTTTCCTCTAAAGGCATTTTGCTAACCACCATAAACTGTTATAGTCCTTGGTGATTTTCTTCTTTCTCTTTTTGTCTTTGACACTCTCACGAGCCAACTTCTCAAATACTGCATTTGTCTCTACGAAATTGTCAGACAGGGATTTGTATCTTGCCTTCATTACTCTTTCCAAAACCTCTTGTTGAGCAATCACCTCTTTCAGTTGCTTAATTTTTTGTGATTTCTTTGACTTTTTGCTCTTTGATGTTTCACCTTCATCAATGGGAGTAAAAGTCTCACAATCTTGTGCAATTTCCATGGAGTGTTCAGGGCTTTTAATGGCTGGACTTTCATCTTCTTGCCCTGGCTCTGTTTCCGAGTCTGTGTATGGTAGATTGAGAATATTTGTCTTCTTTACTGTAGGCTGCTCTGAATTGGTTTCAAAATCCAATTTTTTCTTTTCTCTTTGAGACTTTATGCCGGAAATCCTATCCTCTGGTGGTCCTGGAAGAGCTCTCCTCCTCCTTGAGTTGCTATGAGGAGTTAATTTCTTTTTCCCAGCTTTCTTCTGCTCATTCATGGGCTGAGTTTGGGTCTCAAAACCTTCCCAAAAAATAAAATGTTGCCAAGTCCTTCCTCTTTGTCTTAGTTCTTCTAGGATTATCAATTTGATCAAGCCAAAATGACAAAGAGTGTTTTTCATACTTAGAGGTTCAGCCCTAATCTTTTTACATACTTTGGTTAGGCTTTTGTGAAAGAAGAAAGGTAAATTCAGGAGAGTCTTCCCTGTGAAATGATCTAAGAGTTTGAAATGATATAGCATCAGCTTATCATACCTGCCTTCTGAGGTTATATAGAGTTGAATGCCTTTGAACAGGTCCTGTCATTCGTCCTGCAGATGAGAAACTTGCATGCTTTTATTCTAGGTGATATCTCTGAATTCTGCCTTAAGGTATGCTCTAAAATTCAAATTCTTGGTTACTGTTGTCTTAAACGAGCTCTGGCCTGATCTAGGTAAGCTGGTTGCTATGGAAATGGCGGCTTCATCGACTATCATTTCTATAGAACCCACACTAGCTCTGTTTCCATCATATGATTTAGCAAATGCTTCAGTTGTTGTTTGGTGGAAACCATTTTGTAACCTTTCAACATAACCCATGCAACCTGCATCTGAGAAACGTTTTTTCACATCTGGATGTGACTGTAAGAAAGACAGGCTGTCCAATCTTTCCTCAATAATAAACCACTTCGTTTCCTTGCTATCTGTAACTCGAACCTCAGACAATTTGCAAACAATGTCACGGTAGTTTCCTGATTGAGCCAAGGTTTTGCGCTGGTGAAAACTCTCGGTGTTGCCAATTCAAATATGGAACCATAAAATATTGTCTGTGAACGGTGCATGTTCAAAATATGAAGTGTCGATTGGATGTCATCGGCTGAGTAGTACTGCTCCTTTACCTGTGATGATGAATGTGAATTCGTCATCTCCAATGCCATCATTGTTGAAGCATGCATTCACGAACACGATCCGCCATAATATCCGATTTAGACGTGCATAACAAAATCCTCATCATCATTTGCTTCCACCAACGCCTCATAATAATTACGTGACATGTGTTGAACATGTCATCTTTTTAATTTCTGAAATCGTGGAAGAAAAATACGTGTTTCGTGCTTTCACCAGCTAACTGTGTGCAGGAAAGTACTCCTTAACCGTTGAAACTCACCACTTTCACCAGCTAACATCAACCTTGCAACACGCGTTAGTTGTTGAAAATATTTTCATGAAATTTTATAGAAACAACCTTTATGGATCAACTTATTTCTAAGGCATGAATTTAAAACCTAAGTTTTGACACTAGAAGAAATTAAAAATAAATAGAGAAACCTACAGATGACCATGCTATCACCTACAAAATGAAACCAAGTGACTGATTCATTTTGGGAGCTAACATTTGGCTCCAACTGGGATGGATACCTCCCTGTGAGGTCACCAAGAACCTAGTTAGACTCAATAGCCTTTATTACAATTTGAAAATTTGAAAAATTGTTTTGCTCAGTATCATTGGGCATGGAGTTATTCAAGTAATAAGAACAAAAACAGAACTGAAAAGAATATGTACAAGTAAAATAGGGCTTTAAGAAAAGCCTTATAAAAAATAGGTCTTTAGAAAACGCCCGTTGAAAGGGCCACCTGCTACTTCTTCGCCTGCAAGATTTTGGAGAACAAAGGTATTGTTCTACTGAACTGATGTTATGACAAAAGGACCTACCCAGAGAGCATCAAATTTGTCGTGTTTCCCCTTCTCTTGCCTTGTTGCATCCCATTTTAAGACCAGTTCCCCTGTTTTGAAAATATTTGTTTTGACTTTATTGTCGAAAAGCTCCTTCATCTTTTCTTGGTGTAATTCTGTCTTTTCCAGAAGTTGCTCTCTATCTTGCTGCAACTCTACTAGATTATGGATCCTTCGAGTTAAATCACTTGGTTCAGAGTCAATTTCTTGTAAAAACTTTGCAACTGGTAGTGCAAGTTGAACATGAAATATGGCTTCAGTACCATATACCAACTTGAAGGGGGATGTACCAATTGACTTTTTATTTGTAACCCTGTCAGCCCACAAAGCAAATTTTAGCTTGGAATCCCAACCTCTGGTATTTTGGTCAAGCAACTTCTTTATAATTTTGACTAAACTCTTATTCGATGACTCAGCTAAGCCATTTCCTTGTGGATAGTAAGTAGTGGAATGTACTATCTGAACTCCCAGCTCTTCACATAGTTTTACCAAGTGTTTATCTTTGAATGCAACAACGTTATTAGTGACTATTCTCTCAGGGTAGCCAAACCTGGCGAATGTGTTTTCTTGTATAAAATTAATGATGAGAGTGTGATTGGCATTCTTGGTAGGAATGGCCTCAATCCACTTTGTAAAATAATCGGTGGCAACAAGGATCCATCTGTGCTGACTGCTAGAAGGCGGGTGAATCTCACCTATGAAGTCCAGACCCCATTGCTGGAAGGGACCTGTGACCACTATAGGTCTGAGGGGAAGGGATTTTAGTTGTTGTTAGCCTGCAAACCTTTGGCACTTGTCATATGTTCTCACAAACTCACACACATTTGAAAATAAGGATGGCCAGTAATAACCAGCTCTTAAGATTTTATGTGCGGTAGTCTTCCAATAGTGATGTCCTCCGCATTCACTATTATGGAACTCAGTCATGATCTTAGTTGCTTCCTCTTGGTTTATGCACCTCAATAATAAACCTATTGGATTTTTCCAAAACAATAAGTTGCTATTGATGTAGAAATTAATGGCTTTGAGCTTTAAATCCCTTCCTTGTGTTTTTGTCAAATCTGAAGGGACTGATAAAGTTTGCAGAAAATGAATAATGTGGCTGTACCATTTTCAATTAGCTAGGTGAGCTGAGACCTGCATTTCCTCACTTCCTTTATCCTCTGAAGACTGAACATTATCTGCATTTACACTTACCAGATTTGTCTCAAGCAGTTTACAATTTTCTTCTACAAGAAGTTTGGCAAGGCCTTGACCTTTCACAAGTTTTGTTGGTTTAATTTCAACATCAAATTCAATTAACTTTGCTATCCACTTACTCCTTTTCCCATCTATGTCGGGTTGTATAAGCACATCTTTAACTAAACTGGAAGGTATGTAAGCTATTACCTTGGCTTGAAGGATGTAAACTCTGAAAGATTTTAATGACTTGATGAGTGCATATGCTTGTTTCTCCAATAATTCATACTTCACCTCTGCATCCCTCAAGACTTTATTGAAGAAGGCAACTGGCTGCTCCTGATCATTGACATTTTTCTGCAACAGTACTGCTGCAATTGTATCTTTTGAAGCAAATGAAAAGATATAAAACTCCTCGGCGAAGTCGGGGCTGATTAAAACAGGGGCTGTCATAATGGCTTCCTTGATAGCATTGAATGAGTGTTTGGTTTCTTCAATCCATTTTACTTCGGAGTTCTTTTTTAACATAGAAGTGATATGCTTTGTGAGTTCTGCAAATTTTTCTATAAACCTCATGATAAAGTTTATAGTCTCAAGGAAAGACTGAATGTCCTTCTTTAATCTAGGAAGAGACAAACTTTTAATATCTTCTACTCTTTTTGGGTCAATCCTCACCCCATTAGCTGAAACAATATGTCCGAGTAATTTCCCTTCCTTAAGTGCAAAATTTGATTTTTTAGGATTAAGAGAAAATCCATACCTTCGAAATTTTAGGAATGTCTTTTTCAAGTGCTGCAAATGATGTTCATGGCTGTTCGAAAAAACAGTAATGTCATCAAGATATATCAAGACAAATTTGTCTTTCTCCCCAACGAAAGCAATGTCCATCGCCCTTTGGAATGTTGCTCCTGCATTCATCAATCCGAAAGGCATATTTTCATACATAAACGTACCCCATGGAGTGGTAAAGGCAGTCTTTTCTCTATTGTCCGGATGGACAACGATCTGGTTGTATCCGGAAAACCCATCAATAAAAGACATCACCTTTGATCCTGACACCTTCTGCAAAATATGTTTCATTTTGGGCAGCGGGTAGTTGTCCTTCCTAGAGCACTTATTCAAATTTCTGAAATCCACGCAGAGTCTGATCTCTCTATTCTTCTTTCTGACCTACACAATATTTGCAATCCATTCTGAGTATCTGAGAGGTATGATAATGCAGGCATCCAATAGTTTCTTGATTTCCCTTTCCATTGTAGGCAACAACATAGGATTAAAAGATCTAAGTTTCTGCCTAAATGGTTTGGTATCCTTGTTCAAGGGGATCTTGTGCTGAATTACCTTTGTGTTGAAAGTCTTCAAGTCATCATATTGCCAAGCAAAGATGTCAGCAAACTCCTTTAACAATTCACCATAATCAGCGTTTTGTTTTTCAGTCAAATGTGAAGCTAAGTTGACATATTTAGGATCCTGTTCACTGGCTACATTATACTGCAAAACTTCTAAATCTTTTTCCTCCTTTTCCAATTTGACAGCTACATCATTGTTATCAAAAAGGTTTTCTAAAGGGACCAAACCTTTAAGAATTCTGTTGGTGGACAGCTGTACTATTTCATGTGCTACAATTTTTCTTCTGAATTTTGGCTTCTCAGCTTCATCGTCATGTTCATTCTCCTGATCAATTTGCAAATCTGCAAACTCATCTATTACTGCAAGAAATCTAGCGAGTTAAACATTGTCTTCGAAAACCTTCCAGAATTTTACATTGTTAGGGAGGGATGGCCTATACTTAACTTGAATTTCGTAATTCAATTTATGAGGTAGAGGAGGTATAAAAGCACAGACCGACACAACTAATGAATCAGCCAATTCATTCATTACTCTGGGTACATATGAAATTTTGAAATCTATAAAAGTATGAATTGCCCTCAAAACTTCATCTCTATATGCTTTCAGCCTGACATGTTTTGCTTGAAAGGACTTATTTACTTGTTGAATGATTAAATCTGTGTCTCCGAATACATGTAATCTTTTAATCTCCATCTCTTTGGCTACATTTAACCCTAGGAGCAATGCCTCATACTCTACAATATCGTTAGTCACTTTAAAATCAAGCTTAAAGGACAAATGAGAAGTTTTCTTTGAAGGAGAAATCAATACCACCCCTGCTCCTGCTGATTCTTTGGTACAAGCACCATCAAAGAACATGGTCCAAAGATCTTCCTCTACTGCTTATGTGGACTGAACTGTAGGCTTTCTAAGCAGCAATGCATCTGGTAATGAATCATCAATTTGTAAAATGCAAGATCCCATACCTGTGTCGACAGAATAGATAGGATGGTTGGATGGATTTTGTTCATAACTGATTACATATGCCAGCTGTGATTCCCTGTATAACCTTTTGTTTACCCCTCCAAAAACAGGGATAGTAGCATAGGAGAGATCCATTTGAAGAGTGCCACCTAGCCTCTTCATCCACGATCTTGATATCAAACATCCAAATTTAGGTGGGATGTTTGCCACTACTATATCCATAACCATAGTTTTCATGGATGCATGGGTTAAAGTTACAGCCAAGTCCTTGATCATTCCAAGACATTTGACTTTCCAAGAGTCAAAAAAGAAAAGATCGTGGTAAGACTTAGTGATCTCTAGCCCAAGCTCATCCATGACCGCCTTTGGCATTAAGTTGTGAGAAGCACCGGAGTCCAACAAATAGTTATGTAGTGTTTTCTCATGAATATTTAGAGAGATGTAAAAAGGAGGACAACTTTCATCTCTATCTTCTGTCATTTGGCCCAGAGTAATGGTTGGCTTTTCATCATATATATTTAGAATATCAGCAGAAGGGGATATAGATTTGGGATCCAGAGTTTTGAGGATATCTTTCTTGAATGTTTCATTTTTCATTAACTCAACCAGAGGAATAGGAATTTTAATTTTCTGTATTTCAGCCTCAAAATTAAAAGAATAGGAGACTTTATCAGAGACTTTTACCTCATTTAAAGGAGCTTTCTGAATACTTTGTTGTTCAACATGGGTCTGACTTTTCTGAATTTGTTGCTTGACAGGGACAACGGTCTTCTTGGGAGGAGCTGATGCTTTTGCTTTTGAGGGATATGTTTGTTGATTCTCTGATGTCTGATCTTTTTGCTTAACAAGGGCTATGCTATTTTTGGGAGAGGCTAGTGCGTTCTATTGGGCAGTATCAGAATTAGAAAAGAGATTATATCTATTCTTATCTTCCGTTGAAAAAATGCCATCATCAGCAGAATTATCCTCTGTCTGTTCAGTCATCAATGCCTCTTCATAGTCGTGTTGTGTCAGATAAGATTTCCCTGTTTCTTCTCCATCACAGTGAATATTATCTTCTCCATATTCTTGATAATCACCTTCATCTTCATCCATCATGACATTCTGAAGAGGAGCCTTTATTCTTTGATCCTCAGTAGGATTACTTTCTCTTTGCAAAATTTGCGTTGGCTGATTATTTCTTTTGAAGTTGTTAGGATTTTGATTTGGGTTTCTACCTGCATAATCATAAGTGCCCCTTCCCTTTACAAGCTACTTATTTTCAATTTTGAGCTTAGATATCTCATAGGTTAGAGACTCTAACATCTTATCCATTTTATCTAACTTTGGGTCAACACTTGATGAACAAGAAGCTTCATTTCTTGGTCTTCTCCTATCAGAGTTTCCCTTTAGCTTTTGAGCAGCCAACATATTTGATTCCACCTCAAGGGTAGCATCTTGCATCAGAGATAGTGTAGGTGACCTCCTTTCTCTCAACAATAAATAGAACTCTGAGTCAAAAGAATCAAAATATGTGATTTTGGTAGAAGCATCTGAAGGTTTTATCTCTACTGGTATTTTACTGTACATCCGGTTAATATTTTTAGTGAAATCAGAGACTGACTCACCATTTTGTTTCCTTAGATTTCAAAATTCCGTGATATAGTATAGAAAATCTCTTCTATCACCCCAGTGTTTCAAGAAGGTATCATCCAATTGCTCAATCCCAGCTATGGAACTAGCAGGGAGTTCTTTGAACCATTTCCTAGCATGGCCATCTAAGCTTTGGACAAAAACTCATGTCCAAACATCTTCCTCCTCAATATTAAGGTTTTAAACATAACTGTAGAAAGCCTCAATATGTTCTTCAGCAGACACATCGCCCTCACCTGTGAATTTGGGCATATACTTCTGATAGTCTCCTGTTGGCGTAGCTGATACTGGGTTTGGCAATATAAGTGGCGCTTACCTAGCAGCTAGGATTTGTTGCATCTTAGTCAAACGAGGTGGTGCAACCATAATGATCAGGGGTGAGAGAGGTGATAGTTTCTTCTTTGATTCCTCAACACTGGGGGAATGTGAAGGAGGTGAATCTTCTAATGGGAAAGAGGTCTGATATGAGGCTCTGTAAAAATCTGCAATCTGTTCAGCTAAGTTTTCTTCACCTTTAGCAGACAACTCTTGAAGAAGATGTTCAACAACAAGGTGGCTAGTATAGATGTTTAAATGATCTTCTTTCTGCTGTGAATGAAAAGACTCAAGAGAGGAGAACTATGATTTATTTCTAAAGTCTTAGATGCTTTTTCAACCAATTTTGAATCTGTCAATTCATCATCATTGTTGTTTTCCTGTTGATAAAAAGCATTTTGTTCTTCTACAGTAGTTACAGTTGTTTTTTCATCAACACTCTTGGAAAACAATTCAAATTTTTCTGTAGTAGATTTTCCAGAACTAAAGAGATGATTACCTTCTGTATCTGATTTTGAAGCTTGACCCTGAATTGTTTTTCTTCTTCTGAGAATTAGTTCTGGATTAGGCACTGGTGTGACAGATGATTCTTGTGGATTCGCCCTAGTACTGATCCTCTTAGGAGCCAGGATGAACTTGTGGAGTCGCCAGATAGATAGTTACAACCAATAAATTGTCTAATCTTTGTCTATCATCAAAGATCAACTCTGTGTCGTATCCCAGGAAAGCAGAGCTTAAATTTCGTTTTCCCTGGCAACGGTGCCAATTTGTTATCACTCCAAGAAACCCTTTGTGGTTGTAGATCAAAGGTGCTTGGTAACTTAAGAATATGATATGTAGGTATGCTTGGAACAATGGGATCACTCAATGATTAATGTAATAGACAACTCATCATACATTCAAATGAAATAGTGCTTTTAGAAAACAATAATCAGACCATATATTTTTAAAAAAGGGGATGAAGAATACTAATCTTGATTGCCAAATACAACTAGGTGTAGGGCTTAATACAAGGTAGTAAGAAATCCTTCACTTCAAGTTTATGAGCTTAATAAAGAGATGTCAGTCTTTAAAAGCTAAGATAAACTGAAATAAAGTATAGAAACAAGATGCATGAGCAATTCTGATATTGAAAGCAAAAGGAGACTGTAATTCTATTATCCAATAAGAGTCTATATAGTAGCCAAATTGTATTCCCAATTTGAACCCTTATCTCTTAGAAAAGATAGGCATTTATAGCCTTTTACAATCGGTTTTTAAGATCCTGAAAACTTGGATCTGTATCTAAAAATAGAAAATAAAACTAACTAAATGCAATTGATAAACAAAGACTAGTTCCTAGAACTCGAACTGTCTTCTATGTCAATCTTGACATCTGTACTTCATCAGCTTTAGGACTCTGTTGTGTCGTGGAAAGGTAAAGGCACCTGTCTTATGTAGCCGGACTCCTTTAATTAACCATAATCGAAACTTTAGTTGACCAATTTAGCATTTGGTCTTCAAAATCTCCACGAATCTCTAATGCTGAGTGTTTCTTGATTAAGTGGTTAATCCTTTGATGCTCTCAAACCCCTTTTAAATACTTGAAAATTGCCTTGCTCCAGCTTAGCTTTCAAAAATTTATTTTTGTGCTTTCACCAACTAATTCACCTTATGATCTACTGGTTAGCTGGTGAAAGTTCTTCCTTTCACCAGCTAACTGGTTGTAAATTTACCCTTTGCGTTGGTGAAAGTTCTGTCTTGGCCAAAAAGGAACCTTCCACCTCCAAACTGTTGTTTTACCAAAAACTTAGTGTGTCTTTGATTTATCTCCCTGCATATTCACAACAACCTGGGCCAGTACCTGTAGATCTGGATGTGACTTATGCTTCTGCTTCAATTTCTTAATTTTCCTCTTAAGGCGTTTTGCTAACCACCATAAACTGTTATAGTCCTTGGTGATTTTCTTCTTTCTCTTTTTGTCTTTGACACTCTCACGAGCCAACTTCTCAAATGCTACATTTGTCTCTGCGAAATTGTCAGACAGGGATTTGTATCTTGCCTTCATTACTCTTTCCAAAACCTCCTGTTGAGCAATCACCTCTTTCAGTTGCTTAATTTTTTGTGATTTCTTTGACTTTTTGCTCTTTGATGTTTCACCTTCATCAATGGGAGTAAAATTCTCACAGTCTTGTGCAATTTCCATGGAGTGTTCAGGGCTTTTAATGGTTGGACTTTCATCTTCTTTCTCTGGCTCTGTTTCTGAGTCTGTGTATGGTAGATTGAGAATATTTGTCTTCTTTACTGTAGGCTGCTCTGAATTGGTTTCAAAATCCAATTTTTTCTTTGCTCTTTGAGACTTTATGCCGGAAATCCTATCCTCTGGTGGTACTGGAAGAGCTCTCCTCCTCCTTGAGCTGCTCTGAGGAGTTAATTGCTTTTTCCCATCTTTCTTATGCTCATTCATGGGCTGAGTTTGGGTCTCAAAACCTTCCCAAAAAAGCAAATGTTGCCAAGTCCTTCCTCTTTGTCTTAGTTCTTCTAGGATTATCAGTTTGATCAAGCCAAAATGACAAAGCGTGTTTTTCATACTTAGAGGTTCAACCCTACTCTTTTTACATACTTTGGTTAGGCTTTTGTGAAAGAAGAAAGGTAAATTCAGGAGATTCTTCCCTATGAAATGATCTAAGAGTTTGAAATGATATAGCATCCGCTTATCATACCTGCCTTCTGAGGTTATATAGAGTTGAATGCCTTTGAACAGGTCCTGCCATTCGTCCTCCAGATGAGAAACTAGCATGCTTTTCTTCTAGGTGATATCTCTGAATTCTGCCTTAAGGTATGCTCTGAAATTCAAATTCTTGGTTACTGTTGTCTTAAACGAGCTCTGGCCTGATCTAGGTAAGCTGGTTGCTATGGAAATGGTGACTTCATTGACTATAATTTCTACAGAACCCACACTAGCTCTATTTCCATCATATGATTTAGCAAATGCTTCAGCTATTGTTTGGTGGCAACCATTTTGTAACCTTTCAACATAACCCATGCAGCCTGCGTCTGAGAAACGTTTTTGCACATCTGGATGTGACTGTAAGAAAGACAGGCTGTCCAATTCTTTCCTCAATAATAAACCACTTCGTTTCCTTGCCATCTGTAACTCGAACCTCGGACAATTTGCAAACAATGTCACGGTAGTTTCCTGATTGAGCTAAGGTTTGGCACTGGTGAAAAATCTTGGTGTTTCCAATTCAAATATGGAACCATAACATATTGCCTGTGAACGGTGCGTGTTCAAAATATGAAGTGTCGATTTGATGTCACCGGCTGAGTAGTACTGCTCCTTTACTTGTGATGATGAATGTGAATTCGTCATCTCCAACGCCATCATTGTTGACGCATGCATTCACGAACACAATCCACCATAATATCCGATTTAGACGTGCATAACAGAATCCTCATCATCATTCGCTTCCACCAGTGCCTCATAATAATTACATGACGTGTGTCGAACGTGTCATCTTTTTAATTTCTGAAATCGTGGAAGAAAAATGCGTGTTTCGTGCTTTCACCAACTAACTGTTTGCAGGAAAGTACTCCTTAACCGTTGAAACTCGCCGCTTTCACCAGCTAACATCAACCTTGCAACACGCATTAGCTATTGAAAATCTTTTCACGAAATTTTATAGAAACAACCTTTATGGATCAACTTATTTCTAAGGCATGAATTTAAAACCTATGTTTTGACACTAGAAGAAATTAAAAACAAATAGAGAAACCTACAGATGACCATGCTATCACCTACAAAATGAAACCAAGTGACTGATTCATTTTGGGAGCTAACATTTGGCTCCAGCTGGGATGGATACCTCCCTGTGAGGTCACCAAGAACCTAGTTAGACTCAGTAGCCTTTATTACAATTTGAAAATTTGAAAAATTGTTTTTCTCAGTACCATTGGGCATGGAGTTATTCAAGTAATAAGAACAAAAACATAACTGAAAAGAATATGTACAAGTAAAACAAGGCTTTAAGAAAAGCCTTATGAAAAATAGGTCTTTAGAAAATGCTCGTTGAAAGGGCCACCTGCTACTTCTTCGCCTGCAAGATTTTGGAGAACAAAGGTATTGTTCTGCTGAACTGATGTTATGACAAAAGGACCTGCCCAGAGAGCATCAAATTTTCCATGTTTCCTCTTCTCTTGCCTTGCTGCATCCCATTTTAAGACCAGTTCCCTTGTTTTGAAAATATTTGTTTTGACTTTATTGTCGAAAATCTCCTTCATCTTTTCTTGGTGTAATTCTGTCTTTTCCAAAATCTGCTCTGTATCTTGTTGCAACTCTACCAGATTATGGATCCTTCGAGTTAAATCACTTGGTTCAGAGTCAGTTTCTTGTAAAAACTTTGCAACTGGTAGTGCAAGTTGAACAAGAAATATGGCTTCAGTACCATATACCAACTTAAAGGGGGATGTACCAATTGACTTTTTATTTGTAACCCTATCAGCCCACAAAGCAAATTTTAGCTTGGAATCCCAGCCTCTGGTATTTTGTTCAAGCAACTTCTTTATAATTCTGACTAAAATCTTATTCGATGACTCAACTAAGCCATTTCCTTGTGGATAGTAAGCAGTGGAATGTACTAGCTGAACTCCCAGCTCTTCACATAGTTTTACCAAGTGTTTATCTTTGAATCTAACAACGTTATCAGTGACTATTCTCTTAGGGCAACAAAATCTGGCGAATATGTTTTCTTGCATAAAATTAATGATGACAGTGTGATTGGAGTTCCTAGTAGGAATGGCCTCAATCCACTTTGTAAAATAATCGGTGGCAACAAGGATCCATCTGTGTTGACTGCTAGAAGGCGGGTGAATCTCACCTATGAAGTCCAAACCCCATTGCTGGAAGGGACCTGTGACCACTATAGGTCTGAGGGGAAGGGATTTTAGTTGTTGTTTGCCTGCAAACCTTTGACACTTGTCACATGTTCTCACAAACTCACACACATCTGAAAATAAGGATGACCAGTAATAACCAGCTCTTAAGATTTTATGTGCGGTAGTCTTCCAATAGTGATGTCCTCCACATTCACTATTATGGAACTCAGTCGTGATCTTAGCTACTTCCTCTTGGTTTATGCACCTCAATAATAAACCTATTGGATTTTTCCAAAACAATAAGTTGCTATTGATGCAGAAATGTATGGCTTTGAGCTTTAAAGCCCTTCCTTGTGTTTTTGTCAAATCTAAAGGGACTGATAAAGTTTGCAGAAAATGAATAATGTGGCTGTACCATTTGCAATTAGCTAGGTGAGCTGAGACCTGCATTTCCTCACTTCCTTTATCCTCTGAAGACTAAACATTATCTGCATTTACACTTACCAAATTTATCTCAAGCAACTTACAATTTTCTTCTGCAAGAAGTTTGGCAAGGCCTTGACCTTTCACAAGTTTTGCCAGTTTAATTTTAACATCAAATTCAATTAACTTTGCTATCCACTTACTCCTTTTCCCATCTATGTCGAGTTGTATAAGCACATCTTTAACTGAACTGGAAGGTACGTAAGCTATTACCTTGGCTTGAAGGATGTAAACTCTGAAAGATTTTAATGACTTGATGAGTGCATATGCTTGTTTCTCCAATAATTCATACTTCACCTCTGCATCCCTCAAGACTTTAATGAAGAAGGCAACTGGCTGCTCCTGATCATCGACATTTCTCTGCAATAGTACTGTTGCAATTGTATCTTTTGAAGCAAATGAAAAGATATAAAACTCCTTGGCGAAGTTGGGGCTGATTAAAACATGGGCTGTCATAATGGCTTCCTTGATAGCATTGAATGAGTGTTTGGCTTCTTCAGTCCATTTTACTTCTGAGTTCTTTCTTAACATAGAAGTGATATGCTTTGTGAGTTTTGCAAAGTTTGCTATAAACCTCCTGATAAAGTTTATAGTCCCAAGGAAAGACTAAATGTCCTTCTTTGATCTAGGAAGAGACAAACTTTTAATAGCTTCTACTCTTTTTGGGTCGATCCTCACCCCATTAGCTGAAACAATATGTCCGAGTAATTTCCCTTCCTTAAGTGCAAAATTTGATTTTTTAGGATTAAGAGAAATGCCATACCTTCGACATTTTAGGAATGTCTTTTTCAAGTGCTGCAAATGATGTTCATGGCTATTCGAAAAAACAGTAATGCCATCAAGATATATCAAGACGAATTTTCCTTTCTCCCCAATGAAAGAAATGTCCATCGCCCTTTGGAATGTCGCTCCTACATTCATCAATCCGAAATACAACCCAAAAAATTAGCAATTTATCCTCTAAATACAATTTACAACATGGGAAACAATATCCAATTGCTAAAACAATTTTCTAGGCAAGTTTTACCACAATATTAAGTGAATTTACAACAAAAATATGCAACCCTAATGGTTGTAACAAACAATCTATGAAAACAATAAGTAAATAAATGATGATACCAGGTACTAGGGTAGAATTAGCTTGCATATGATGTCATAAATCACAATTAAGAGAGACTTTTAAGAGAGAGAAGTTTAAATTTAACTAGGGTTTTAACTATCACTTGGATTCAATAGACTAGTGCCATTTTCCTTTTTTTGGGCAATGGATTCAAGAAACACACCATGAAATTGCTAGGTGAAAGAGAGATGAAGGTCAAATTAGGGAATATAGCCTCATGAACCCTAATCCAAATTTCTAGAAAACAAACCCTAGGGCATATTGCCTCATAAACCCTAGGTGTCTTTTTCTCCTCTAGCCTCCAACAACTTTATTTTATTGATAAGATTAAACACTAGGGTATAGAGCTTCTTAATACCTAACAAAAACCCTTAATTCTTCAACAATAGATGATAAATGAAAGTAAGGAGGGGGATAAAGCCTCTTAATCCCTACTAGGGTTTCAACTATGCAAGATAACATGCAACAATTAAGCCTCTAAAAGAGCACATACCAAGATACACACACACATTAAACCTTGAAAAAAGAAGACTTGATAAACTAAGCACATGCACGAGAAAACCCTAATTCACTATCCAATCATCAACAAGAGAGAAACACCCAATGAAAATCCTCCTCCAAGTGGTGCACACTAGATCCAAGAGTAAGGAGAGAGATAGAACAAACTTTTCTAAGAGTGCTCTCTCACAAATGTGAAGAGTTGTGATGATGAAAAATGAAATAAGTGATCCCTCTATTTCTATGAGGTAACCAAGCACATTTGTCCACATAATTTGAGTAAAATTTCAGCAATACATGCTATAAATGGGCCCGATCCCTCAAAATAGCCTCTACAATGCTAAAACATGAAAATAATACATCATATGGCCACACGTGTGGTGACGTCAAATGATAAAGAGTGTGGAGAAGGCCTTCAAATGCCATATATCATCATCAATGAGTGAAAGCAAGGTGAAAACCATCATCAAGTGCCTTGTCACATCATGTAGTGTCTAAGTGGAAGCAAACCCGAACATATCCATTAAACCCTAGCATGACGCCATGATAAAAAAGGCCCAACATCCAAGGTGTGAAGGATGGCATTCAAGGTGAAGGAGGGTGTATATCATCTCTACATCTCATCCAACCATCAACCAGTGCAACATCCTCCATCCAATGTGTGATCATCTCTGGGGTGTAGTGCCCAGGATGTGGTATTTTTGCCCATCTTTGTGCCACCATGATCATATCTAGCAAAAACAATTCCATATGTCCATTGTCCAAGGTACAAAATATGTGAGAGCCTATAATTGAGTGTGTCAATCCATTCAATGACTCAACGCTCTTCATCACATGTGCCATATCCTATAATAAAGGCACAATGTCCTGGGTGAAAGCATGGGACATCCTTCAAAGAACCATTTAGGTTCATCTAAATCAAATCAAATCATGAAATCAAGTAAAGACAATGTTCACAAGGTATAAAATCTCTTCGATCATACAAATTAAGTTGTTACTTAAGATATAAGCCACATAAATAGTTCACATCAAGTATCCCCTTCAAATTTTACATTAGCTCAAGAATTTATATAAGTTGGCAGGTTTGAATATGGGAGGACCATCATCAGACCCTATTAGGTGTGCAAAGAAAAACATGAAAGAAAAGACCCAAGTAGAAAAGCCCAGATATGGCCCAGATCTAACAGATCCTCAAGATCTTCTCCCTTGTTCTAGGGAGCATAATAGACTGCAGGAAAGTTTTAGAAAATAGAAAAGCAAGGGGAAATCAAACTAGAGAAGAATCAAATATTCTTCCCCAATGGAGTCACTAGTTCTATTGTGGATAAATGTAATCTATGGATAAGATATACCTCGCTTGGATCTACCCTTTATCCAAGATAGACAACGGGTATAGATAACTATCGTTTCCCTAGATCTATTAGATTTGCCTTAATTATTCTACAAGAATTGGAGAGAGGCATACCTTATCAATAAAGGTTGTCCTCGCATATCCTCGACTAGTGTAGTCTCAAAGATCCTACTCCAACTCCTTCATCCTACTACCTACACACAAGACACAAACAAACACCAATCTATGATTTCCTTCTAGTGTTAGGAAAACACAATTCCAATTCAGATCTAACCTGATCTTTTCGAGGAAAGATCAGGTCTAAAATCTACCATTGAATACAATCAATATGAAAGTGTAAATCCATAGATCTATATCAATATGGAATGGATAAGTACATCAAAAGTTTGTTATTTTGAGAAAATGATGCATTCCTCCTTGTACTCCTTACTCTTGATCCTCCTCAACTCTTAATCAAGCAAGGAGAACTTGAACTAAAGGTTGAACTATATGGAGAAAATCCTCTAAAAATCCAACATGTCTCTACAAATGATTCTTCCTCCCCTTTTCCCATGAATGGCCTTCCATATATATATTGGTGGAGGAGGCTAGGAGATGGTTTATATCTCTAGAACTCAGCGAAGTTCGAGTGATTGAGAGTTCCCAAGCTTCTCCCACAAGATACCCAACTCATTTAGAGTTGATCTCTTCATGAATCAACTATTCTAAAAGGATCCTAAGGTGGACGTGACCCAATAATACTACAAATAACGATCAGTCATAGATGAAATTCTCTATAGCTAGCGACTGGTCATGCTCTGTTAAGAAGTTCAGGCGTGACCGTCCTCTTAAGTGATTGAAATCTAGGGAAAAAGAGTGTATCTTAGCATGATGACATCAATGGGTCCTCTATGAGACTTAGGGTGAAAAATAAGATTGTAACATGGTCATCTTGTTATCTACCCTCCTTTTAGCACAAAAATGTTGATGCGGGAAAAATGAGTTGAATCAACAACATAGGTTCACCTAGTGAAAGGGCCAAACTAGACCTTCCTCTATTGAAATGAAAAACCCTCCAAATATGACCTGACTATCATTGGTTCTGGTTATACTCTATTCAGTTAAGGCTTTATTCTGCGATGGTTTCTAAACTCACTAACTATGAGATAGGTAAGATGCAAATGCAATGCGCAATTAATCTATTTCTGTCTAATCTATCTATCATATCCTACCCTAGTTAGGAACATGCATTAAATGGAACAAGTTTGATTTGAAACATGAGGAATGTTTATAGAGTGTGGAGAATAGTTTACCTCTACCATTTACATTGAATCAAACTTGTTAGCATAATATATATTAAGAAAACGCGAACACGGTAATGAAGAAAATGCTCTTATGTTGTGACTTTCACAAGACAACATAAATTTCACAAGACACACATTCATGTTCACAATCAACCAAGGAAGTGGTGAATGGTGAAGATAACTTACAACCATTGACAACTTCACAAGAGTATCAAAACATGAGCCAACCAAGTCCTATTTATAGATGCATGAAGATAGCTTCAATCATTGGTAAAAACACATGTTTCACATAAAAAACATTAAACATAAATCAAGGAAAGACATACAAAATGTATGGAAAATAGTCGACCTCTATTGTTTGCACAATAACCTAAGATTTCCATGAGGACTAAATATAGCTTATGTATCCCAAGAGTCACATCCAACAAGTTAGCATAGTGTATGATAAGAAAGTGTGAACATGGTTATCAAGAGCAATCCCATTTGCCACAACATTCACAAGATACTACATCAAAAATCACAAGCAATAAAGGAAATAGTGAATGGTGAAGATAGCTTACAACCATCAAAAAATTCAAAAGAGTGTGATCCACAAGATAACAACATCACTATATTCAACACATAAAGATAGATTACAATGCCTAAAGAGGGACCCTTTGCATGAGAGTAAATGCCTCCCTTATAGAAAATTTTAATGCCTTTTGGCTTAATTTTCAACTACTTGACTCTTGGTGTTCTACCTCCATTGCTCTTGGCCTTCTAATTCTATTTTTGTAATTAATTGTACAAGTTTGTCCTCATTCAAAATATAATGAGTGGACATATTTTACAATATTAATATAAAAAATAATAAATTCTCTTCCATTCTTTATCCCTGATTTGTCTTCTTATGAACTTGAGGTTGTTAACTCCCCTTATATCCTCTTGTGAGCTAAAATATATGCAATCAAGAGCTTGAATATATAAGTCTTATCTTTCATACTTTAGATGGAAGTAGCTTGTCTCTTCATTATCATTGATTTGTATTTTAGTGGTCTCCCTTAGGTGAATGATATTTGACCTCTCACTTACTTCCTTAGATTGTACAAACTTATTTGGGTTTGTCTTGCTCAATTTCTTCTTTTCAAGTAGCAAGGGACTTTATTTTCCTTGGGTGAATAACTTCACGACTCTAATAAAAAAACATCTCTCCATAACTTTGAAGCATGTCTTTGAACACTTATCCATCCATGCCACTTCAGCTCCAAGGTATTCTCGATTCCTTTGGCCAAAATATACAAAGCAATGAGAATGCACATTCATGATTTGTTGGAAAATGTTTGCAAAAGATCATTAAATTCCATAAATAATTGGTCTCTACAAATAGAAGCAATCAACAAATTTACATAGAGAAGCAATCAACAAATTTACATTGTCTAAAAGTTGCAAGTAAAAGCTACTAAAAAGCCCAAGCATTAATGAGTTTATTAATTTATCATGAGAATTTATCAATGGTTTATGATAAGAAGTATTCTTCATTTAAAAAAACATAGGAAGCTATCTCTAATAAATCACGTAAACTTGGCGAATTCAAGTTACGAGTAAGAAATAAAAATTTGATGCTAAACATGTCTATGAATATGAAGAACACGTAAGCATGAGAGATTGAAGCTAACAATGCACTCGTTATTAAAACTAATCATCTACTTCTTTCAATTGCCAATGCATTGTTTGTTTTGCTTCATTCATTGCTTATTTCTCTTGTAATTCATTAGTGTATGAAAAACCTACAAAATGGTGATGAGAAAAACCAATATTCTAGCATGAATCTCCCAAGCTTTGATCCTTCCAATCAAAAAGTTTATGGTTGGAAATTTCAATGCAAAATGACAAAACTTGATCTTGCCAAAATAATTCTTTAAGAGCATAAGATTGGAAGCTCTTTCCTCTTCACTCCAATAATTGTAAATAATCTAGTAAGCATGGCGTTTATTTTTTTTCACATTTCTCTTAATCCTTCAACATTTAACTCTCAGAAGATAATTTTTCAAGAGTGTAAGAGTCATTTTGGGCTTGTGTCAATGTGTTTTGCCTCCAACGGTGAAAACACAATGCTTAAGGGTTTGTTTCTTGTTTTTTTTCTCATGCAAATATGCCCATAAAAACCTCAATATGCTACATATCAAATTCTTCACTAAGCCACACAATTTTATCGACCTATGAGCATTGCATATGGTTTGGCAATGGATTTATTCTTATGTTAATGAGATTTCATAGCTCCAATACTGTATACAAGAATAAACCATGAGAAAATCAATAGGGACGAAGAGAAGGCAAGTTGTAAAGAGGAATGAATGAATGAGAGAGAATGGAACAATTTCCCCTCTTAAATGCCCAATCAATTCACTCCTCAAATTGTTGGAAGAAGTATAATCACTTCCCATCACTAGTTGAATATTCTAAGTTGAATAAGATTGCTATATTGGAGGGTGTAGACCCATCCAAGTGAGAAATCTATTCATCTAGCCTCCCATCACTTAGTTTTCTTTCTTGAGATTAATTCATTGAGTAGGATATGTACAAGGCTGCCAAGTGAGCGATGAGATTATCAGACACTTTATCATTGATTTCAAGCACGAGAGAGGGATATTGCTAGCCTTGAGGGATTATTTGGCTTACTAGGAGAGTGACAAGCCTCTTCATGGCATTTTTCGCTTTAGAAAATAACTTTTTCACGTTTTTATTTGCCCAAGTAGGAAAAATGTCACCCCTAGCAAAGGAAAGAGGCACATAAACCACTTTGGGGCTCTACTAGCTTCCATAGCTAGTGATCTACCCCAGAGAAGCATATCGTTGGCTTGGGAGGCTAGCAAGCCTCCCAAGTGAGAAATTTGCTCATAAGCAAGCTAAAATTACATTTAGGATTGAGAAAAATTATCATATTGATATACAAAGTGATATTTTAATTCCATGGCTACTAAAACATAATTGTGAGGCTAAGCCATCTCATGGCTTCCCATCGAATTCGTAGCTCATTTGACTCTCTAGAAATCATTGGGAGTAGTTCAGGCTCCAATAGCTTCATGATGGTCCATTTTCCAAGACATGCTTCTAAAATTGATCAAAGATACCTTAATATCATTATCGAACATCATCATCAAAATCAAGATTGAAAAAAGTCTTAGGAATAACCCCAATGAATATTAAAAATTCAATTAATTTTCTTGTCTACAAGACCCCTTATTTTTTAGGATTCATAATGACATAAGTTACAAGTCGAAATTTAGATTAATAAATCGTTCATTACTGAGCATAGTAGACAC
Organism: Picea engelmannii; assembly: GCA_009831015.1. NCBI lineage: Eukaryota > Viridiplantae > Streptophyta > Pinopsida > Pinales > Pinaceae > Picea > Picea engelmannii. The sequence continues at coordinate 143,614 of ML814541.1, read as the reverse complement.
CGATACTTTTCCAGCAAGTGGTTGGATGAATAATTCTATTTACATTCACTACACTTTAATAAACCAAGTGAAAATTGGGCTACTTGTGGGAAATTTTTAATTGATGTTTTCATAACTACGGACTTCAGAATCTAATTCCAGCAATTGAGTTGAATCCATATGCTACAAAATCATCTAGGTATAGCCTTTTTACATTTAAAATCTCAACTTGGCGAACCACCAAAAATGTGCATAAAACACCTAGGATCTAAAGTATTGATTGCACATAGATAACTATTTCACCAGAATTAAAGTTTCTTTGTCCCACCCTAACTCCCCTAGTTAGTGGAAAGGTTGTTACTTAATGTATTGAGGGCCATATTTATTAAATAAGGCCCCAAGAGGTAGTAGTGGAATAGGTTGTTACTTAATGGAGTAGGTGAAATAAGGCCCCACTCTAACTCCCCTAGTTAGTGGAATAGGTTTTTACTTAATGTATTGAGCCATGTTTATTAAATAAGGCCCCAAGAGGTAATTGTATGTGAAATCAATACATGTAAGTGGCCTCATTAAATAAGGTCCACTAGTTAGTGGTTGAGGCCTCGTTAATGGAGGTCCACTAGCTGGTTAGGGTTTTGGTCAATTAGAAACTATACATAGCGGTAGAAGCTATGTAATTGGTTTTCAAGTGAATATTGTTGTCTTTGGATCTATGCTCATGTTGGAAGTTTCCCCCTTGAAAAGGCAAGTGAACATTGTATCTAGTTTTGGATATCAATAAAGGTTTGCTCACTATTGTTATTTTCCAACTATAGTCATGTTTATTTTCTTTCCACAACTATATTTATGTATGTCTTGCTTTGTTTATTTGCTTTTTGTAGCTATATTTTGTCTATTTTATTCTAATATTCTATTTCATCTAACAAGGAATGCCATACGTGGTATTAGAGCACTTTCCTAACCAACATGCACTCCAATTTTAGAAAAATATATATTTTTAGGCTAGATATGTGTTCTGGTGCCTTTAAATAACACATAGAACTATCATTTAGTGGGTAAAACTATGGTTGGAAACAAATACATGCATAAAATATAAGAGGCATCACCTTGTTGGACACCATTGTAATCTCTAATGGTATCCCTTCAAGTAGTACCACTTCAAACAACATCTATATATAGATTAATCTTCTATGTACTTTTGGGTATATTGGAATCCCCCAAAGTGCACCTAAAACTGACCTTGCATAATCTCATCATGTTGCTATAGGACACTGAGGAGTATAGACCATACCTTGGGTAGTGTGACTAAGGGTATGGTCTATACTCCTTAGTTGGTGCTATGAAAGATCTGACCAAAGGATACTATTGTTGGAAATCCTCTGGTATATCAAAGAGCTATAACACTTGACACGCCTTTGTCCTTAGGACCCTACAAACCCTAGCCTCTCCTTGCAAACTCACACCTTTGTAGAACATACAATGAAATTCCTACACAATTTGCAATATTAAGAATTTGGGAATTTCATCTACATAATAATACTCAAAAGGGAGTAACACTCTTCCTAGATTAAAAAAAAGTACATTGATCATTGTGGTGTCATTCTATGATAAAAAAAATTGTGAACGTGCTAGTACCATTGCTTGTGACTCATCTACATATATTCCTCTTAAGACATTGGTCATGTTGGGCTAGGTCTTGGATAACCTCTTTTTTGAACCTATTGGTCCCATGAAAAACACCCACAACATGACATACATGGATGAATTAAAGCAAATGGTTCAGTTTCTCTCCCAATCAATTATCACAATGGAAACCTATATGTCGTCCCTCATTGCGGAAGTAGGCCTTTGTTTTGATTAGATTACAAAGATGAATGCTAAGCCAAAGGAAGGAGGATGATAATGTCTTTGGTGAAATTTCCCATAAAGTTAAGCACATTGAGGAGGAAGACAATCCCCATAATGCCCTCTCATTTTCTAACCGTTCCCACAATTTGATGCCTCTCTTTCCTAAAGTTGATTTGAATAAGTTTCATGGGTTGGATTTGATCAATTAGGTTTACCAAGTAGAGCATTAGTTTTCCCTTCATGCCATTGCATATGACCTATTGAAACTTCAAATAAGTTTCCTCTATCTAGATAGGAAATGTCACTAGTGGTGGCAATGGCATAACTACAAGGGTCACTACATGAAACTAGTTTGTGAAAGCCATGTTTGCCTGTTTTGATAGAACTACAAATTTTATGGTCCAACTTACTGAATTGCACCAAACAAGAATAGTGGAAGACTATATTAATTCTTTTGAATGTTTCTATGTTAGAATATAAAATTTGATTGATGATTTTTTAAAGCAATGATTTAACAATGGTCTTAAGGAGGAAATTATAACCCAAGTAGAGATGAACCACCTTGCTACTTGGTTGGAGCCTACTTAGATTGACCATCTTACAAAAGTTGTATCCTTTCATCAGTGCAAACACCCCAAATTTTCTCCATGTCCATTCCCAAATATGGTGTCTCCTTAGTAGCTTGCACCACCTATTAAGGTCCACAAGTTGACATGAGCTAAAATGGTAGAACATCAACTCAATGGTCTTGCTACAATTGTGATGGAGAATATTCTTTTGAGCATAAATGCAAGGAACATAAATTATTTATGGCCATTTTTTATGATGAAGTTAATGGAGGGACTCAGAAGGAAGCCTCCTCCCATCACTGATGAAGTTCCTCCTCCTGACCAATTGGGTGAAGAACCCCAAATCTCCCTTCATTCTTTGATCAATATTTCTTCACCTAAATTATTAAAATTGGCTTGGATGGGTAAGTACCCCTTGAAAAATCATTTGTTTTTCATTGAAATGGGTAGATGTGAGATTATCTTAGGCACTTAATGGTTGAAAACAATAGGCCTCATCACCATGGATTTATTGGAATTATACATGATTGTTTAGAAGGATGGCACTTCCTACATGCTCAAAGGTCTGAAAGCAATTTTTCCAAAAATAAGTAGCTACCACCATGTGGAAAATCTTCTAAAAAGGGGTCATTCTAGCATTATTGCACAATTCCATGCTATTTAAGGTTTTGAGAACTATTCTCATCTAGTTCATCTAGATTTGTAGTTAGTATTGGATAAACACCAACAAGTCTTTGAACTTTCCCTATGATTATTTCCCTCATGTAAAAAACATTCGTAACATCCCATTGCTTCCTGGTAGCCTTCCATCCAATATGCACCCATATTGTCATCGTTTTTCCAAAAGAATGAAATTAAAAAATATTGTCTAGGAGATATTAGTTTCAGGTATCATCCATCCTAGTACCAACCCCTACTCTTCTTTGATTGTCATGGTTTTTAAAAAAATAAGGCACTTGGTGCATGTGTCCTAAATTTTGAGCTCTTAACAACTTGATAGTAAAATATAAATTTTCCATTCTAGTCATCGATGATCTCTTAAATGAGCTACATGGAGCATATTTCTTCACAAAACTTAATCTTTGCTTTGGTTATTGCCAAATTTGCACGATGAAAGAAAATATTCCAAAAATTATTTTCTGCACTCATGAATGTCATTACAAGTTTTTTACGACACCTTTAGGTCTTTTCAATGCACCTTCCACATTTCAAAGCCTCATGAACCACATATTTAGACCCTTTCTATGCCATTTTGTCCTATTATTCTTTGATGACATCTCATTCTAAAACAAAACTTGGACAAACCATGTGGCACATGTGGATCATGTCTTACAATTCCTTTGTAATAACAAGTTGTTCTTCAAATGTTCTATATGTGATTTTGGTGCTTCTGAAGTATAATTTTTGGGACACATTTTTAGTGGGGAGGGTGTGCATATTAAGTCTATGAAAATTGTAATGATGAAAGATTGGTCTCGTCCCAAGACCCTTAAAATTTTATGCATTTTTCTTGTCCTCACAAGTCAATACAAGAAGTTTGTCTAGAAATACGGTAAAATTGTTGCTCCCCTCACCACTTTGCTCTAGAATAATGCCTTTAATTAGAATGATGATGTTAAATAGGCTTTTCAATCTTTAAAATATGCTATGTTCACTACACCAATCCTTTCCCTACCTAACTTTAATAAGAATTTTTCTTGGAATGTGATGTCTTGGGTAAATGGATTGGCGTTATGTTAATATAAGAGGGACATCTGCTCGTCTTCAATAATAATCAATCATGTTATATAAACTTGGCTAAATCCACCTATGAAAAGGAAATGTTGGTTATTCTTCATGCACTTGTTATATGTCATCCTTACTTGATGGGGCGATGTTTCCATATTAAAGCAAATCATCGTAGCTTGAAATGTTTCCTAGAATAGAGGTTGTCCTCCCTAAGTAGAAAAAGTGGGTCATAAAAATGTGAGGCTATGACTATGAGATTATCTATAAGAAGGGAAAGGAAAATGTGGTGGCATATGCTATCTCTAGGAAGTATGATGAGGATGGGTCCCTATTTTCCTTATCTTTCCAAGTTCTTGATTGGCTATAGACAATGCATCAAGAATGGTTAGTGGATGCCAAGATCATGCACATCATCCACCAACTATAAATCGATCCTTAGGCACATCCAGGATACACTTGGAAACATGATGAGCTTTTTTATACAGACCATATTTTTTTCATTTGGGATTCCCCGTTCAAATATATAGTGTTATCTAAATTACACTTCTCTCCCATAGTGGGTCATTCTAGGTTTCATAAAACATATGAAATGATTAAGAATTCACTATTTTAGGAAGGAATGAAGAAGAGCATATACACCTTTGTGGCAGAATGTGAAACTTGACAAAGGAACAAGGGGGACACAAAAAAGCTTCTAGGAGCATTACAACCCTCACCCATTCTTTCCACTACGTGGGCTGAAATTTCTATTGATTTCATTATGGGGTTACCAAAATATGGAAACAAATCAATGATCATGGTATTTGGTTATCAACTTTCCTAATATTTTCACTTATGTGACTTACAACACCCATTCAATGCCTCCACCATAGCACAAGTATTCATGGAAAATATTTTTAAACTCCATGGAATGGATAAATCTATTATGATTGATCATGATCCCACCTTCAATAGCAATTTAAGACACAAGTTGTTTCATCTTCAGGGTACTTAGTGAATAAATGTGGAGGTAATCTGTAGTGAAAAATGTTTAAGGGTTCCTGCAGGTCACATCCCCTAGCTCTCATCCTTTTTGGTGCACAAGACTTCTAAAGTTCAATGGATGAACATGTGGAGTCAATTGACTATAGGGATAGTGACATAACCATCCCCCACTCAATCTTCCTCCCATGGGAAGAACTGTTAGAGATTTGGTGAATTGAAAAGGATTTCAAAGATGACGTGTCTAGGGCATGAAAGCTTACAAGTATGGGTGAAGAAGTGCTTGGTGGAGGAAGTAGATATGGAATGAGTGTTTTTCAAGACTTAGTCAAGCCAAGCAATGGGTCTACATCCATAGTAAAGGCCTATCCATGTGAACATTCTTTCTTAGGGGTGCCAAATCAGTACTTGGTTTGTGAAGAAGGAATACCAATAGTTAAGGCTCATGGTGATTGAAAATCAAACAAGTCATGTATTTCGACTAACTTTCCCCGAGGGTTTTGTGACCATTCCAATTTGTTGGTTGATGATTTTTAAGGCGACGACAATCGAGCCCATGCATAGAAGCATCATAAGAAAAGGTGAAATAAGGCTAGGGACTTAGAGAAGGTAAAAATGATAGTTTCCAAGTATGTTAGGTTGGAGGAGGTAGAATCCCTAATGAAGAACACTTAAGTTGGGAGATTCATGAGTAAATTTGTTAAAAGTGAGAACCTTTGCTTGTGGTTGGATGATAGATGGAAATAAGTGCTAGGGTATGTTGGCACCTTAAAGTTTTGTAGTGACTGCATGTGCACCATAATTCAACACTATGCACACAACCAAGAAGATGCATCACATGGTGCCAAGTTCAGTGCCTGCTCCAACCAAGTATCTACTGTGGGCACTAACCTAGTTTTGTACTGTGTGCAAGGAATCAAAGAGATCACATGTAGGTTGGATCCTAGAAGATCTTCAATGGTTGTAATGATTTTTGTAACAAATTGACTAATCATGGTTGAGGTTGTGGGTGAGTTGAAAAGGTTTTTATGATTTCCATGCTTCATGGGCAATATGGGGGATGCATGCAAATATATAAGGGGTGGGTTTTGTTCACTAGGGGTGATTATTTTAGTAGATGATCATATGTGAGTTGTAGTAAAGTTAGAGTTGCAATGTGGCTTTGTGATAATTCCTATGTTCATAGATATTATGTGTGTGAATAGGAGAGAGAAAGGAGATCCGAGTGAATGGCTTGTCTCTATTTTGTTGTTGTTGGCCCTTGGGAATGGAAGCAAGTGAAGATCGAGGAAGAAAAGGTCAAACATGAACTACGCGGAAGACACAGTGATTGACACTGGGTCGAAGTAAGAAAAAGAGCAGAAAAGCTGGAGCGAAGTGCGGAAAAGCTAGCTGTTAGATGAGAAGATCAAGGATGACAAATCAACAAGGGAGATGGATTGAGAACAACTCAGAAAGCGGGGAAAGCCACCATTACCACCGCGCAGAAAGAAAGGAGAGACAGGTTGGCGAAGCCCGAGAAAAGTGGGTCAAGTTGACCTAGGGTTTTAGACACCTAGGGTTTTGGTAATTAGGGTTTTGACACCTAGGTTTCGACCTAAGGCTATCGGTGAGGGACTATAATGTATAAATAGAGGTCGAGAGGACCTAGGTCGGGTCGGTATTGTTGTTGGGCATTGATATTGATTATTGTTGATTGAGGGAATATTATACTGTGAGAGAGGGAGTGCTGAGAGCGAGAACTCCCTGGTATTGTAAGATCTTTAGTTGGATGCGAGGATCAAGTCCTACAGTTGGGTGTGCAGGATGGTAGAGTACGAGATAAGAAGAGAGAAGATCTGTTGGCTAAGAGCGGAGATCAGAACTGTAGGCTTTATCTTAATATATTATAAGCGCAATTTTGTGGACGTCTCCCTAGAGAGAGGGTGAACCACGTATATCTTATGTTGTGTGTGTGATTGATGCTTTGATCTCTGTTGTTGTTATATGGTTAATTGCATTATTGTGTTAGATCAGATCTATAATTGTGCAAGATAGATCTAGCTTGATAAGTGTTGATGCATATGGAGTTGTTGTTGTACTTGATCCACTTGACATTCCTTTGGTTGTAGACATCTCTGTCCTGCAACCTCCTCATAGCTGCTTCGGGTGAGACTGCATCTGCTTCGCAGGTGTTGCCGAAAGGGCCAGTAGCTAGGGCTTGTTGGTGTGCTCTTGGAGTGAACCTTGGGTCTGCCCCTGTGCCAACAATTGTGAATGCATCTTGAGTAGGATTTATCCTCTATGTATGGAAATGCATATGAATTCCTTGAGTTTAATGAATAAAGTCCAAAGCACATTTATCTATGCATATGATGAGTCATGGTCTGAATGCATGTTTACTCTATATTACTTTTTGTAGTGTCTTGTAGTAGTTATGAATGAATGGAGGTCTATATGACGAATGTTTCCTGTATTTTCTATTCCTTCACACCTTGCACAAAACCTATGGCCTTTGTGATTCTCATGGCATCTCGGGTGAGACCTTCTTCAGTCCTTGAAGATTGAATATGTCAACGCCTATGGGGTACTTGTTGTTTGAGCTTATGAATCCTAGGTTTGAACCCCACAATCAAGCCAACATGATACAATCTAGTATTCCATATCCTAGTTAAAGGGTGGATATGTTTTGAATTAAAAGATGAGAAAGATGTTGATTCTATTTTGAGCCAACATTGTCTTTGGCATCCTTTGGAACTGTTTCTTAAATGATTGAAACTCGGGTTTGATCCCAGAAGTGAACCTTTATTTATTCAAAAAATTTGGGTCTTGATGTTGGGGATGCCATTTGAACTTTGGAGACTAGGGTTATTTGAAAACATTTGTTCCAATATTGGTAAATTCATAGCAATGAAAGAAAACTCCTATGTAAAGAAGGCTAAAAGGATGGAAAAAATTCTAATGGAAATTGATTTAAGAGAATGTTTTCTCTCAGAATTAAAGCTTGGGCAAGGTTCAAGGTCTTTCAAGCAATGCTTGGACTATTGGTGCATTCCCTTTCAGTGCTCAAATCTTCATGCAGTAAGAAACCTTTGGAGATTTTGCATGGAGCCAACTAAGCTTAAAATACCTTTGTCAAAAGTATCGATAAAAAATCAAAAGGTTGTTAAAGAAACAAAAGTGATTAAGGTGGCCAAGTTTGAAAAAAGTGTGATAGATCTAGTTCAAGGGGAATCATATACCTGGAATGGTACAAAAAAGAAGGGTCTTATTTTGAATGCCAGTTTTGAATTGAAAATTGAAAATATGGAGAAGTAGAATGTCTTGGTTCCAAATTTACCAGGTTTGAATGCACATGATTCTATTTCATCTTTGTTTAGGATAAGTGGGTATATTAGTGTGTATAAACTATTATATGTAGAGGATAATGGTGTAAAAAATCCATCTATTTCTATAAGTTATAGATTTCCCCCCTTATCCTTAGGCCTTTCAAAATGTATGAAGCTCTGAGAGCATATCCCTTTAGGACTTGCCCCTTCGTCAAAAGTTAATGAACCCCATGAGGTCATGAATCTTTAGAAGGTATTCTTATACTTTAAGGCCTAGGAAATCCCAAACTTTGGATGATAAGATCTGGAGGGAAGTTTGGCTTTGGATACTTGATATCCCCATAGGGTGGGGAGAAAGTCCCATATCGCTATTTCCAAATCCAAAGCTTTAAAGGAGGTAAAAGAGGAGAAACAACTAACAATTAGTGTGGTCCTTAGATCCAGGAAGACCCTAAAAAAGGTGCCCAAATGATCATCCTCTCTTTGAGTGCAAGAGGGGTCGAGGGTGCTGAAGAACAACTATCCCCCAAATGCTTATTTTTAGTTGGTTTTTGTTCTTATTCAAGAAACCGTGTGAAAGGGTTCAAAAGTTGTTGAGGTCCCTTACAATATTTTGCAGGGTTGGAATTTTTTCTCTGTTGATGCCAAGGGGATTTTGGGGGGTCTTGTTTTAGGTTGGAAACCCTATATTGACACACTTTCTACTATGATTATGCTTCCATGCAATTTTAGTGTTATAATGTAGAGATAAATATTTAGACAAAGTGTTTAATATTGTCAATCCATATGAGCCATTTAGTGGCATGAAGGTGTTGTGGAAAATGCTAAAGGAGAAGGGTTCTCCGAAGAGAGATAACATTATTATAGGTGGGGATTTGAATTTGACTTTAAATTTGAGGGAAATCTAGGGTGAAGTGGCCAAAATAGATCCTATGGTTGAATTATTCTCTCATTTGTTTGAGTCCATAAAGTTGGTGGATGTGGAACATGTGAAAATTGTCCCAATTTGGAGAAATTTAAGGAAGGGTAATCTTGTGATATAAAAAGACTTGAGAGGTTAATGGTAATTGAAAAAAATTGTGGAAGAATTAGCAAGAATTAAATCTTGGGTGGGGGGCATGGAGGTGCTTCTCATCATCAACCAATTCTACTTCAAATAGAGACTAAAGAAATGAATTCCCCAACCACTTTCAAATTTAATCATGATTGGTTAAAGCAGGACGATTTTAGGTAGATCTTTTCAATAATTGGAAGAAAAAAAATGACCTAAGTCAAGAGGACTCAACAATGAAAAAATTTGCAGATAACCTTAGATAGATAAAAAAAACTCATAATGGATTGCGTAAAAAAGAAGGAAAATGAAATCAAAAGGAACTAAGGGAGGTTGAGGATGAAATTGTTAGTATGTTTGAGAAAAATACTAATGGTGTCTTTTATGATGAAGAATTTTAGTCTTTAAAATACCTAGAGAGAAAAAAAAAGCTTTTGGATATTGAAGAGGCTGAGTGGAGGCTTGAAAGTAGAGCTATCTAGTTAGTATAAGGGGACAATAACACTTTTTATTTTTCAAAACTATGCCAATATTTGAAAAATGTTTAAAACAATCTGGGAAGTAGGGTTACCTAATGGTTCAAGGAAATGTATTTTAAGGTATAAAAGAGGTAGGAAGAAATCATTTTAAATATTTATGCAAGGAAGTAGACCATGCAAATATTCGTGACTTAATGAAGGTGATAACATTCTTTCAAGGATAATTGATGATGGAATGAATGGGGAAATGGAAAAGGAAATTTCAAAGGAAGAACTGAAGGCATTCCTATGCTCATTTAAGAAATATAAGAATCTAAGGCCAGATGATTGGACTGTAGACTTCTACTTTGGATTCTATGATTTTCTTCAAGATGAGCTCCTAAGGTTGGAAGAAGAGTAAAAAAGGTAAGGTAAAATTATAAGGGAAATAAACTCTTCCTTTATTCTCTTATTCCAAAAAAGGGCGAGCCCTCCTCTTTTGGGGATTTAGGTCAATCTTCCTATGCAATCTGATATACAAATTCATTGCAAAAATACTATCAAATAGGATGAAGCATATTCTATCAGGGTTCATGTCAGAGGAACAATTTGGTTTCTTATTTAATAGTTAGATACATTATGTTGTAGGGAAAATACATGATGGGATGCATTTTATAAAGATGAGGAAAAATCCATCACTAGTCTTGAAAATTGGCCTAGCAAAATCTTATGACAAAGTTGGTAGGATTTATATTATGTTGGTGCTTCGGATACGTATGAACCCATAGACTATAAAATGGATATTAGGATGAATTTCTTCTGCTTATTTGGCTATGTTGATAAATGGATGCTCCTCATGATTTTTTCAATTTGGTTGGGAGATAAGGCAAGTCTGCCCATTATCACCATTCTTTTTCCTTTTAGTAGCTAAAGGGTTAAGTAGATTATTATTAAAGGCCAAGAGAAGGAAGAATAGAAGGACTTAGGCTTTATGAATTTGTTGTTCATTCTAATCTATTATTTGTGGATGGAATTGTGTTGTTTGGTAAAGGCTCAATAAGGGAATTATCTCAATCAAAGGAATTCCTTGGGACTTACTATAATGCCTCTGGGATGAAAATTAAAATGCAAAAATATTCGATGTTATTTCATAGCCTAGAATAAGGTATAGAAAGACAACCTGTGCATATTTTCCCCTTGAATTATTGTTCTTTGGATGATGATCATAAATATTTGTGATTTCAACTTAAACCAAATAATTATAAATTTGAGGATAATTAATGGTTATACAAAGCAACAATTTCAATTTGGTGTCATAGATTGTAATCTAGGGGAGGTAGATTAGTTCTTGTCAAATTTGTTTTGGAGAGTATTCCAATATATTGGATATCATTAGCTCATATCCCTCAAGGCATATTGGATAAGATTAGGACAAATTGCTTCAACCTTTTATAGATAAGGAAGAAGGTATCAAAATACATACCTCTAGTGGGTCAAGGATATAAAACTCAAAAGAAGGTGGAGGTTGGGGCCTAAAAAAAAATACTTTTTTAGCCAAGCCCTAGCTACAAAGAGTCTATGGAGACTCCTTTTTAACAAAGGATTGTGGGAAAAATTGATGAGGTGGAAATATATAAAGGAAGGAACAATTGAAGAATACCCAAGGCTTGACAGAACATATATAAAAGGAGCTTCCTTAGTTTGAAAATCTTTCCTAAAATCTTCCCCACTAGGTGGAAAATGGTTGCATGGAAAATTTGAAGTGGAAGCAAGGTAAGAGTGGGTCAAGACCCTTGGGTGGGGTGTGGAGGAAATTACAAGTCTTTTGCTTCTTTGTTAGAGGATATGCATGCTTTATGGATTTTCAAACTAAAACATGCATCAGGTGTGGATGATGGTTGGACCCAACAATGGAAAATAAGAGAGATAAATTTTCAAGGTGAAAAAGTTGTCGAGTGGCAATATTTTATTGATAACCTAAAGAATAATGACATATCTCTCTTGGATAAAGAGAATGAGTTAAAATAGACAAATAACAAAGCTTCAGGTAATTACACAACAAAATCTGGTTATTAGGAAAAATTGTCAGAAGAGAAAAGAGGTGAAAAATCTTGGTGGTGGAAGGTAGTGTGCAAACTTGAGAGTCCACTCAAAAACATAATTTTTCTATGTTCTGCTTTGACAAATAATATACTTAGATGGGATAATGGGCAACAAAGAAATTGGATTGGCCTAGGATGATGTGTTTTATGTAAGGATGCTAATGAAATAGTGGACCATCTATTTGTTCTCTATCCTTTTGTTATTTAAATCTAGAAAGAAATATTGTAGTTGATTAGTGGAAATAATACATGGGATAATGATTCTTTGTTGGGATGTTTTGAATGTTGGTGTCAAGAGATTTCTGTTGTGAACCATAAGGCCTTGCCTTGTTTTATCCTATAGTGTTTAGGGAAAGCAAGGAACAAAGCACTATCTCAAGGAATAGAAATCCACTTAGGTCAAGTGGATCATCAAATCGAGGGTGTTTATGGGGGTAGCAGGAAATATTTAGTTTTAAAATTTCCAAGGGTTTTAACTGAACTTGTAATTGATTTTTCAAGGGTTTGATGCTTCTTTGATGGTTCTTGTTAAGGGACCTCGAGTAACTATGGTGTAGGATGTATTCTTTTTTTTATTATCAAAATATCAATATTTTAATATAAAATATGGGGCAAGTCATGGCACTAACAACATAGTTGAGGTTTATACATTATGGATGTTGTGAAATATGTTGCATATAGGGAAATTCAAAAGATTCAAGATTTTTGAGATTCAAAATTATTGATAGATTGGGTTAATGACAAACACACGATGAGCAATATATTGTTAATCCTAGTCATGAACATAGTTGAGGGGCTTAAAGATAGGTTTGAGGATATATCCTTCTTTCATGTATATAGAGAATTTAACATGAAGGCATATCAACTTTCCAAGGAGGCTTTGGTGCTACATGGCATAATCACCTTCATTTAAGAATTTAGGGATGGGAATGTGATATATGCCTTAGAAAGATCCCCTTTTTACTAGTCTTATGGGTGAAATGTCATTGTTTTATTACTTTTATTGTTTATAGTCTAGCAATATGAGAAAAACTACTAAAAGACCCATTGGTCAAGACATGCTCCAATGTTTAAATAATTAGATGCACGACATAGTTTTAGAACATTTCATTTAAGCAATATTGGCTATAAACAACATCAATTTTTTCCTTTTGGGATAAAAGGATAGGAACAATGTATATTTTAATTTCCTTTAAAAAATATCAACACAAATGTTTTTTTTAATGGAAAAAGGTACCTAATTTAATCTCATCACAATATATCACCCCCAAATTGATGGCCAAATGGAACTAGTCAACAAATTTTTATAAGCTTCTTTATGTTGTTTTTCTTTGGATCGACAAGCCTAATGGCTCCAATGGTTACCCCCGCCGAATGGTGGTACAATAATACCTATCACGGTGCTACCAAAGTGACCCCCTTTGAGGCAGTCTATGGATAACTACCATGGATGCCAACATCAACCAGATCAACACTAAAACTCCTTTAACTCAATTTAGTTTCAGTCATTTAACATCCCTATCAACTAGCCACTAGACCACCATCCCACCAAGAAAATACTCGTCTCTATCAACCGACCACTGAAACCACCAAACCATCGTCCCACTAGGAAACCTCTCGAACCTTCTTTGCTCTATGACCTGACCACCGGTCCATCGGGGAAACTTATTAAACCTTCTCTGCTTTGTGACCCGACCACTGGGACACTAGACACCGACCCACTAGGAAAAAAAAACACTTGTTACATTTGAAGGATTTAATACTTGGTCCGATTGAATTGGAGCCTGCTAAAGATAGTGATTCTGCCAAGTTTAGTCCATGATTTAGCCTGTAAATCACTATTGATCCTCATCAAAAATTGATCCTTCTTTCAATTCGGTTAATCGATCCACCTCTAAACTCGATCAATTCTTCCTCTAAGAATTTTAACCAAATAGCCCAATATTTCTTCAAAACCTTGAATTTAATAGAGAATTGTGAGGGTTACACTTAGAGAAATTGCAAGCTTAGTGAAAACAACTCAATAATTTAAAATCTAAGAGAAAAGGACTGTCACATATTCATAAAACACAATCTGAACACTCTATTAATGAAACATGAATACAATCTTTATTTCTCCGAGCTCAACTCAACCCACACAACTAGCTTCACTCTACATTCTTACTATTCTACCCTCTCTCTCCTCATCCCCCACATTATTTATTTTCTTGAGGATTTTATTCAGGCTTCATACAATTATGGAGAGGAATTGATCGAATCCCTAAAGGATGGATTCGTATCCTCAAAAATATCAACGAACCAAAACCCATCCCTAAATTACTCAACAATATGCTAAATTAGCTAATTTGTTACATTACACGACACACATTCTTTTCTCACAAACACACTTCTAGAACTATGACAACCTTAGGAAAGTAATCAAATTAAAAATTCTATAACATAGAGGAAACCAATGTCCTCTCATAAATTCCCAAGACCTTCTAGAGGTCACTTATTGAGTTGACTTTGAAAGATGCTCCTGCATCAAACTCCCAGAGAAGAAAATACATGTTCATGGGCTTTGTTCCATGATTTCTTCAATACTTTTTCCATACTTGGAAATTTCCTTTGTTGTCATCCACATGGCATCCTTAAGTGGCTATCCTTTCCACTTGACCAAGTATTGAAAGTACTCTTTACCCCTTGTCTCCTTCACTACCTTCTTGTCCAAAATTGATTCAATCTGTTTCTGATGTACCATAGGTAGTTGTTTCTCCCATTCAATAGTTTGAATTGTGTCATTAACAAGTGCATCTGCTAAAATGTTTGATGCTTCCTTGAAGGGGTACAAATCCGAGACATTAAAAATTAGAGAAATTCCAATGTTACTTGAAAGTTCTATTCATGAGCATTTGAGGAAAACTTCCTCAACACTTTACAGGGTCCAATCTTTTTAAGTTTCAATTTGTTGTATTCAACTCTAGGAAATATTTCCTTTATGAGGTGTGCCATAACCAAATCTCCAACTTCAAAATTCAGTTGTCTCCTCTTCAAGTCTACTCTATGTATGTACTCGTTGTTGCTTTTATGAATATGTTGCTTGAATCTCTCCTGCACTTCCTACAAACTTGTTGAAAAATCTTCATTGTCAACACTTCTAATTTCTTCTTTTCCTAAATTTGTTAATTCATAAATCCCCCTTGGGTGCATTTCATACAAAATTTGAAATGGACTTAATCCTATGCTTTTATTAGGTGAATCATTATATGCAAACTATGCATATGCAAGTACCTGGTCCTAATGCTTGGGATGCTCACCTACTAGGCACCTTAAAATATTTCCTAGACTTCTATTTACCACTTTATTTTCCCATCAGTCTGTGGGTGGTATGCTAAACTTAAATTGAGATCGGTTCCTAACCTTTTCCATAGAGTTCTCCAAAAATGACCCACAAATTTTGTGTCTCTGTCGGAAATAATACTTTTTGGCAATCCATGCAATCTAACTATTTATTTAAAGAATAAATTTGCAATATTAGTTGCATCACTCGTCTTTGTGCAAGCTATAAAATGTGCCATTTTTTGAGAATCTATCAACAACCACATAAATTGAATCATTACCTTTGAAAGTTTTTGGAAATCCTAGTACAAAGTCCATACTTATAGAATCCCATGGTTTGTTTGGGATCGGCAATGGCTGATACAATCCAACATTCAGACTCCTTCCCTTTGCATGCTGATATACCCTGCATCTTTAAACAAATATTTTAACATCAATTTGCATACCAAGCCAAAAATAAAATGCATTTAATCGATCAATTGTTTTGTGTTGTCCAAAATGCCTTGATAATCCTCCACTATGTTTTTCCTTCAACAGATTGTCCCTCAAGGAACATCTTGGAATGCATAATTTTTTGCCTTTGAATAATAATCCTTCTTGTATCATATAATCCAACCATGGAATTCAATCTCCTTATTGGATCCTCACAGGCTGCATAAGCATCTTTAAAATCATCCTTATACATCTCTTTCAAATCATCAAATCCTAATATATTCACTTGAAATTCATGGAAAATCAAATTGACTCTACTTAATGCATATGCTAACTTATTTGATTGTCCACTTATATGCTTGATAACAAAGGTAAAATTTTGGAAGAATTCAACCTACTTATCATGAGACTTAATTTTGTTTGACTGCTAATAAATTGCAAGGCATGGTTATCACTATAAAGGACAAATTCCTTAGGCATGAGGTAATGTCTCCATTTCTTCAATGCTTGAATAATGACATAAAATTCTTTATCATATGAAGAATATTTTTGGTTGGCCTCATTTAATTTTCACTAAAGTAAGCAATAGGTTTTCTTTCTTGACTTAGAACGATGCCTATAATTGTCCCACTTGTATCACATTCAACTTGGAAGAGTTTGTTAAAATATGACAATGCTAAAATTATTTTCTTTGTAATTTTCTACTTTAATAATCTAAAATTCTTATTAGTTGCTTATGTCCACTTAAATGGTTGATTGCTTCCTTTAATTGTCTCCACAGTTGGAGCACATATTCCACTAAAATTTCTGATAAATTTTCTATAAAACCTTTCCAAACCATGAAATATTCTTACCTAAAAAATACTCCTTGGGGTAGGCCAATTTATTATAGCCTTGACCTTCTCTTGATCCACGTTCAAGCCATCTCTTGATATAAAAAAACTTCATTTTTTCAAATTGATTAGTAGATTTTCTTTTTTTAATTTATTAAAAACCAATCTGAGGTGTCTAAAATGTTCTTCTCTAGACTAACTGTAGACCAGGATATCATCTAGGTAAACTATGAAAAATTTACAAGAAAATATTTAAGAACTTCATTCATCAACCTTGAAAGTGTTAGGAGCATTTGTGATTCCAAAAGGAATTACCAACCATTCATATAACCCATCATTTGTTTTAAAAGTTTTTTTCCATTCATCTCCTTCTCTAGTTCTTATTTGATGACACCTACTCTTCAAATCTAGTTTTGAAAAATATTCAGCACCACTCAAGCAATTCATCAAATCATCAATACAGGGTAATGGAAATCTATACCTTATTGTAATTTTGTTTATGGCCCTGGAATCTGTGCACATTTTCCATCCTCCATCTTTCTTTGGACTTAACATTGTAGGAACAACACATGGGATTAAAATTTCCCTGATCAGGCCCTTATCCAATAACTCTTGTACTTGATTTTTAATCTCCTCATTCTCTTTTGGAGTCATTCAATATGCTGCCTTATTAGGAAGATTAGTCCTTGGAGTCAAATCTATATAATGATTGATGCTTCTCGTGGGAGGTAACTCACTTGGAAAATAATCAACCACAATATCAACAAACTCATCCAACAAAATTTTAACTTCTTCACGCAAATCATTCAAATTTGTGCTAGTAAGAATTACCTTGAGCTTACCAAATAAAGAAAAATGTACCTCCTTTTTTTTTTTTTTGGGTAATTTCTTGCAAAAATTCTTTTCGATTGATTAGTAGTACCTTAGGGATAACTTCTTCAGTTGCACCTTCATCTTTTAATGGTAAGAGTGTATGCTTCTCTCCATCCTTCTAAAAATTTTATGTGTTGCTCCTTCCATCATGTATTGCCTTCCTGTCATACTTCCAAGGTCTACCCAACAAAATATGACACACATCCATAGGCATAATGTCACAAAGTACCTTGTCCTTATAGTTTCCAATATGAAATTCCACTTCACATTGCTCATTGACCAACAACTGATGTTCCTTTTGCAATCATGACACTTTGTATAGGATAGGATGTATTGTCTTCTTCAAACCCATTTTTTCAACCATTCCATATTATCAATATCACCACTATCAATAATGATTTTATAACATTTACCTTTGGTTTTATATACAATTCTGAAGAGTGTATTTCTCAGTGCGGGTTCTTTAATCTCCTTGACTGGCTTAAAAAAAACTCTCTTCTTCAACAAAGACTCTCCAACCTTTGGTGCATTCTCATGCACATGTGACTTCACACTTTCTTCCTCATCCTGAACAACATTTTTACTTCCTCTACTTGTGGAAGTGTTTTTTGGACACTCATAAGATCTATGTCCAAAATTATTTCATTCATAACATCTGATAAGAGAACCCTTACCTCTTTGATAAGGTCTTATTCCTCTAAAATCACCACCTCTTGATGACTATTCTTGCTAGTGTGAATTGTTGGCTTCTTCTTTTTTAGCTGGGAATCTTCTTCCGCCACTTTGTTGTTCTCTACCTCTTGCTGGACTCCGACCTCTTCCTCTTTGACTTTGTTTCCTTGCCAACTTTTCCCCTACCTCGAGAACGAAGTGATATGCCTCCTCAATGGTTCTTGGAGATAAAATGCCAATTTCATCATGAATATCATATCTTAGTCCATTAAGATATCTAGCAACCTTTTCTAGGTTTTCTTTTATGCGACCATCTCTAATATTTAGTCCATAAAACTCCATCTCTAATATTTAATCTATAAAACTTTTCAGTGTACTCTTTAACTGACATACCTCTATGCTTAATATTTTCCATTTGTATAAAAATATTAAACTGATAATCTCTAGGCATGAACTTACTTTTCAACTTTGCTATCATTATGTCCCATCTTTTTATTCTTGTCTCGCCTTTGTTTTTCCTCTCAGCTTGTACTCCATCCCACCAGAGCAATGTGTGTCCTTTCATTCTTGTCACAACAAAAAACAACCAATGTAAGACAAAAAACAACAAGCAAAGGAGTGAAGCAATCAACGAGCAAAGGAAAGTGGCAGTGATGGATAAATGAAAATTGACTAAGTACAAGTCTATTGAAAAAATAAGCTTTGCTCGAGGCCTTTGCTTGGCAATGAAATTAAAAAGTATGCTTGGTGAAGGAATAGGAAAGGGTGTGCATCAAACACTATGCAAAGAATGCACAACAATCTCTAGCAAGGCGATGAGATGAAGGAAGAAAGGGAAAATTGGCTAAGTGTAAACCCAACGAGCAAATAACGTTTGCTAAGGACTTTGTTTGGAGGTAGATGGAGTTGGTGTGTTTGGTGAGTGGATGAAGGATGCTAGACACAAGGAAATGTGCAAAGGAATTTTATTCCATTGAGCGAGTAATGAGCATGTGCATGTTCAACTCGTCAGCGAGGAAAACAATGAAAAAACTAAGTTTAAGGCCAAAAAACAAAGGGATTTTTCTTGGGGCATTGCTTAAGGAAAGATAGAAGGTCGTATGCTTAGTGAATTAGAGACGAGTGTAGGCTACAAATTGTTAAGAAAAGGTACAAGGTAAACAATCAATAGGACAACTAGCAAGTTAAGCAAACAAAAGGATGAAACACTAATTGGGGGAAAACCCTAGTTATTGAGCAAACTGAAAGTGAGATTTATGAGGAGGACATCCTGTTGGAACATATGTGGACCAATCAATCATTTCTATATAAATCATGTCAAATGATCCAGTTCATGAATTAAGGAAAAAGAAGAACCCTAAGTTCTAAGAAGAGAATTAGAGGCTTAGCTCACAATTTTACCCCAATTTCTCAAATAATATGCAACATGGGTCATTAAGATAGATACAAGGATGATTGTATTTCAATTTGTCAAGATGATCAAGATAACAAAGGAAGTATTTTGGGAGAAACATAAATACTGTGGAGTTGTCTTTGTTGATGTTTGTGTCATCGGATAGGTACTTCTGCACAGGTCTAAGTGTCTAGACGCGTGGAAGTCATCTAAAGCATTCTACGTTGATATTTTACTTTAATTAAAGGAATATTTAAAGTAAAGTGCTTTCATTAATTAGTTGATTTTATTTAATGAAATGCTAAAGTTATTAGCATTAGTGAATTACGTCTTGGCCATTGATCTCAAATGAGGTGAGAAGTAATATCAATCGTCAGTCACTTTGGAGATTAGGGTTAGGTCATAACTCAAGATTACAAAAGCAAGGCTAGGTGAAGGAGAAGGCATTCCATTCACTTTGGAGCAAAGAAGGAATTTTTCTCAAGTGCTTGAGTCACGAAGTCCTATGAATGAAAAAGGATCAATATTGGGAGCAAAGAAGGATTTTTTCTCAAGTGCTTGAGTCACAGAGGACCGTGTCTCAAGGGGATCAAGAATCTTGGGAGCAGAGAATGACTTTTTCTCAAGATGGTTTGATCAAGAAGGAATGTGATTCAAGGAGACCTTGGATAGGTGGAGAAGGACTCCCATAAAGAGATTAGTACATATTAGGGAGAAGAGAGAACAAATGTGACTACAAGTGGGTTTCAACAGATTGGAGCCGCAACAACAGGGTCACTTCGTAAAGATTTTTCTATACAGTCCTTGTGCACATGTATGCGGGTTCCAGTGGAGACATGCACATATACATATGTTTATAAGGGGAAGACATGTACATCTCAGGAAACATGAAATTTGAAGTCGTACAACAGACCAAGAGTTGCTAGGGTTTGCAGGTGTTGTCTAAAGTTTTATGTATTTCTCTATGGGACATTTTCCCAGTAAGGGATCCCTTGTAAGCTTTGAAGTTATTTGAATGATAAGCTTAGTTGATGGGTAGAATATATTTTGTATTGTGATTGAGATTTTGGTTTCTAGTATTGCTTCCGCTATTTATTGGAGTTGATTATTCCAACAAGTGTATTCTATTTTGTGAGCTGGTAATTTGATTTAGAACAAGGAAATCACTAGATAACAAGATACTTAGGTGCCAGAGTAGGGAATTTCAACATAGTATCAGAGCTTGGACTATGAGAGGGAGCCAATCTTAGGTTGCACAACAAAAAACATATCTAATAGATTTTATTTTCAATAGAGGGTGTTTAAAGGAACAAACACATCCACAATAATTTGCAATAGATCTATCAAATTTTCATGGAGATCCCTGCATATCTATAAACCAACAGTCATAAATTGAAGGACGAATTTCAGGGAAACAATTGTATTGAAGCAGATCTTGATTTTGTATTTGTACAAATATGTACGCGGGTTACAATATGAAAAGACATGTACATATGCGGGTTGCAGTAGCAAAAGGTGTGTACATATGTGGGTTTCAGTGGTAATAGGCGCGTACAAGTTCATACAAGTTAGTACAGGGGAAATTTCAATAGTGAAATTCATTGATTGCTTGAGCCACGAAGGACTGTGACTCAAAAGGATCTTAGCAAGGGTAAAGAAGGACTTTCATCCAGAGATCAACTCAAGGGATAATAGATCTATTGGATTCAATGGCTCATAGAGAGAGAAAAGAAGGAATTTTTCTCAAAGAGATATCCACAAGGGTGAAGAAGGACTTTTAACTAGAGATTTGTTCAGTCTAAAGGAGAAGAAAAGCATACACAGACATATCAAATAGATATAGTAGCAAGGACGAATCTAGGTAGTAGAACAACATTAGGTACAGTCGAAGGAAGGTCCAACAGATTGGAGTAGAGTTCTGGAGATGTACGCATTGAGTAGGTCGCTTAGTCCACGTGTCTACGTGAGTTACAGTGCAGAGAGGTGCATACATATGTAGGATGCAGAAGGAAAAAACAACGTACATACACGGGTTGCAGAAGGAACATACACGTACATATGTGGGTTTCAATAGAGAAAAACATTACATATGCATGATGAAGAAGGAGTGAGCACATACAACTTATGAAAGTTGTAGGTACATGGTCGTACATCAATGATAGTGGACAAAAAATATGATAGAGGCACATGAGCTATTCAGTAGTTTGATGGAAAAGGATTCAAGGATTCATGTGGAGCTTGGTGATGATGTCAAGTTTGTAGTGAAGGGAGCGGGAATAGTTTTATTCTAGCTTGAGTTAGGAGGTTTGTTTGATGCCCAGAATGTGCTTTATGTCCTAGAGATAAAGAATAATTTTCTCTTAGTCTCTTCTCTCGAGGACATGCGTTTTGAAGTCTTGTTCAAGAACGAACAAGTGCTCATACATTCAAAGGGACATATCCCTGACATAGTAGTGAGCGTTGGTGTCAAAGAGGGAAAGGTATAAAGGTTGTAGGGCGAGCCCGTTAGTGGGTCCAAGGGGATATTGGATCATGGATCAATGTCAGTGAGAGGATGAGGAGCAAGAGGATCCGAAGAGTGATCGAAGTTCACAGAATTCCAGTGTGGAGTCAACCTTTAGATGGGAAGAAAGAGTTAGCCTCTTGCAATTATGTCAGGAGACCTAGTTGGTACGCGATGCCATTGAGGGATGCTCAAAAGCAAGTTGAGGCTTCTAGGATCACATTCAGGGAGAGCGGGCCTCCAGAGAGCTTTCCAAACTTCAAGGCACTAATGATTAGTATCATTGATTCTGAGTCTACCAATATTCAAGAAGTAGCATACCGACATGTTTGGAGGGATGCCATGGGGTATAATATTGTGCCAAGATCAGAGGGAGAGATAGTTCTAGGTGGCTCTTTAACAAGTACCTTCCTTGCTAAGAGGGAGAGTTGATGTTTGTAGCATCAAACAAGTTCTTCTGCACAGGTATAGGTGTCTAGATGTATGGAAGTCGTCCAAAGACTTCTACCTTGATACTTTACTTTAATTAAAGGAATTATTAAAGTAAAGTGCTTTCATTAATTAGTTGAGTTTATTTAATGAAATGCTAAAGTTATTAACATTAGTGAATTAAATCTTAACCATTGATCTCAAGTGAGGTGAAAAGTAATCTCATTCGTCAATCACTTTGGAGATTAGGGTTAGGTCATAACTCAAGATTGAATCCAAAAGAAGGACTTTCAAAAAGGATTTGCTTTGACAAAAAGATCGATTCCATTCATTTTGGAGCAAAGAAGGACTTTTTCTCACATGCTTGAGTCACAAAGGACTATAAATCAAGGGGATCAATCTTGGAAGCAAAGAAGGAATTTTGCTCAAGTTCTTGAGTCACGAAGCACTGTGACTCAAGGGGATCAAGAATCTCGGGACCATAAAATGATTTTTTCTCAAGAGGGTTGGATCACGAAGGACTATGATTCAAGGAGATCTCGGATAGGTGGAGAAGGATGTCCATATATAGATTAGTATAAGTTAAGGAGAAGAGATAATAAACACAATCACAAGTGGGTTTCAACAGATTGGATCTGCAAGAGAAGGGCCACTCCGTATGGAGTTTGTCGTATAGTCCTTATGCGTGTGTATGCGGGTTTTAGTGGAGACATGTGTGTATGCATTGGTTTGATAAGGGAAAGGTGCATACATCTCGGGAAATGTGAAATCAGAGGTCGTACAATAGATCATGAGTTGATAGGGTTTGCAGGTGTTGTCTAAAGTTTTATGTATTTCTCTGTGGGCAATTTTCCCAGTAAGGGAGCCCTTGTAAGCTTTGAAGTTATTTGGATGATACGCTTAGTTGATGGGCAAAATATGTTTGTGTATTGTGATTGAGATTTTGGTTTCCAGTATTGCTTCTGCTATTTATTTGAGTTGATTATTCTAGCAAGTGTATTCTGTTTTGTGAGCTGCTAATTTGATTTACAGCAAGGAAATCACTAGATAACAAGACACCTAGGTGTCGGGGTAGGGATTTCAACAATCTTCTCACCTATGAGACATACATGCTCAAATAATTACTGCTTCAAAGGATGCATTGATTTAATTGAAGATGATCATCATTGACCATCTCATGACGATAGATTTGTGCCTAAAAGCCATTAAGTAATGCCTAATGATCAATTCTAATTGTATATGAGATGCATAGATGAAGCACTATTCTCTAGGATGTTTGGCGACACTGCTAATCATCTTTGACCATATCAATGGAGCTACAATCCCTTAATATATTTAAGCATGAAATGAAGCTTTTGCAACGGTTTGAACTCCTCTACTTTGAGGGCTCTACTATTATGTTTGTGTTGTCATTGTATTGAAGCTCTGTAGGTGTCCCGTATGACTATTCTTTTCACGTTTCTCAAAGTTGTACCTAGAACTATGTCTAGAGTTTACATGGAATCACTTTCTATTGTATGCACTTGTGGATCTTGATTTTGATCCCTAGAATGTGCACTGAGAAAGGAAATTGACAAAGCAATCCTTTTGTTGATGCCTCTATATTTCCTTTTGAAACTTGAATGGTTAATAGACAAATCACCAAAGCCTAGTTGGAACTAAGCAACTTTATTCAATGAATCTATTTGTTGTTGTCTTTACTTGATCACTTTGTTATTTTTTAGATGTTAATGAATTATTGTTCACTTATTCATTATTGTCTTTAGTATTAAGCTTGAAGAATTGATATATAGGATTCGTTGAAAACATAGTGCCTTGCTAGATTCTCCATTCCCTCTTCTATCCCTAATTGACAAAAACCTTAACTCCATAACCCAATGGTTGCAACACTTGTAATGATTGGATCAACCAATATTTATGTTATATCTATTTAATGTAGTTATGATCTCTTATGAAAAAATCGAGGAAGTATCCTCATCGAAATCAATATCAAGGATACATCTCTTGAGTTGGAAAAGCACCAATGCTAAAGTGAAAGAAGCGTCGTTTGTGGGAAAGATGTTGCCTCTAAGTTGCCCTAGCTCATTTTCTTTGCTTGGTGTTTGGGACTTGATATCTCAAGGAGAAAGTTTGAGAAAAAACAAACTGTAATACCTAATAAGCATGTTGTGGCACAACATGCCCCCCCCCAAAAAATAAAAATAAAAAAAATAAAGCCATACCCTTAACTTTGAAAATTCAATCGATAAAGTCCATTGTTGAAAATTTGTTGGAAGAATTGAAAAGATATATTATTGCCTCATTAAAAGTCAAAAGTATGTGGTATAATACCTCAAAAAAAGAAGAAATATGCCCTTGGACATGTGTGCAACATCATATTACTCAAATTTGGTAGCTAAGCTCATCTTGTGGTCTTTAAAGCGATTTTCGAAGTGTGTGTGCAAAAAAATATGGGCACACTTTATGACTCAAATCACTCGAGGAATAAAGAACACCACTTATTTCAAAAAGTAGTATTTCAACCAAGTGAACTAAAACACAATTTTATCTAAAGCACGAAAGGAGAATGGACATTGTTTTTTATTTATACTTTAGTTGATGGTTACCCAAGAGAAGTGGTACATCACAACACATGCAAACTTGGGTGTTTCGCCAAAAATGCTTTAGGATCCCATGTGGCTTCCTCTTTTTGGAGGCACCTCCACTTGATCTTATACTTTGTGTTTTCCTTTTATAGATATTTCTCACCTTCACCTCTAGAATGCCCTTATTTATAACATGAGCTTATCTTCCTCATCTCTAGGGGAAATCTTTGTTTGGCTGACCACCTTACTACACAACTTATTAAATACACATAATAGACAATGAAGCCACCCTTGTTGGAAATGTCTAGTGCATAAGCAACCTCCACAACTTTTGTTGGCACTCTATATGAAATCCACATTGGTTTGGAGCTTGTTCTTACCATGTCATTAAAGAGTTATTTACTTGTATGGATTTAGAGAAACAAAAACCATATCTCCAACTACAAATTGTTTTTTTATAGTGAAGTTCAATGTATTATTTCTTCCAATTTACTACAAAGACATAAATTGGGTTATCTTTAAAAATGACAAATATGCTTTACATTTCCTATAAAGTGTTAATTGTAATAAACACTAACATTTTAGATAACACAATTAATATACTCTAACACTTCATAACCATAAAATACCCCAAATAAAATCATCTAACACTTCATAACCCTAAAATACTCCAAATAAAATCATAACACTTCATAACCATAAAATACTCCAAATAAAATTATCTAACACTTCAAAACCATAAATACCCCAAATAAATTAAAAAATTAAATCATTATACAAGTATTTTAATATTTTGCAAGATGCAACTACCTAATTCATTTACTTTGATTATCTCCAAAAAAAAATCAACACTTCATAACCATAAAATACTCCAAATAAAATCATCTAACACTTCAAAACCATACAATACCCCAAATAAAATAATTATACAAGTGTTTTAATATTTTGCAAGATGCAACGACCTAATTCATTTACTTTGGTTATCTCCATATCTTTTGAGCCAATGAACCTATTTTTAGAAAGAAAAAATAAGTGAAATGCATAGAAATACATTTTGTTTAAATAAGTGAAATGCATAGAAATACATTTTGTTTAATTGATATGTAATCATAAGTTGAATTTATGATTAATAATAATAATTTAATTTTAAAATTTAGTATTTAAATTAATGTAATTACTAATAATATTTTWATTTKAAARTTTAATTATTAAATTAATGTATGATWTTTTTTTGGATAGAAAAAATTTYATTTTTAGGGGTGGCAAAARYAAGGGCACCATTYTTKATYTCTCATGATACTYASAAACAACTAAGTTGAGGTGCATTTTMTTTACCRGRGTCTTCGTCTTGKAAYTMMA
>ML814541.1:87297-112396 GCA_009831015.1 Picea engelmannii | reverse complement strand
ATATATATATATATATATATATATATATATATATATATATATATATATATATATTCTACTACTTGGAATCCTTTTTTCTCCAAAATTACATATGATTCAACTCTTAGAAAGGGAAAACCTTGTTTGGCTCTATTGGCATTTTCAAATTCAAATTATTTCGCTTTCGTCTGATATACAATCTGTTAAATGATCATACATAATATGGCTGCATTGTGTCAGGTTTAGGCACATTCGAGGTCTTGACAGGTTTAAACATTTAAGAACCTATCCAGAATTAGATTACCCTCATCTCTTCGTATTAGACGGCGGATACAGAGCCTTCTTTGCGCAGTATGCGGTAAGAATACGCTGCTTTTGCACCCAAATTGAAATATCACAGTTAATAGGATTTGACATGAATTGGGCTACTGCATGATAGAAGTTTGAAGTTAATTGAAAAGTACTAGATCATTTGCAGGACCTCTGTAAGCCAAAGGATTATGTGAAGATGTCAGACAGTAGGTTTTGTGAAGAGTATAATTATGCCAAAGGGAAAGTTAAGAGTCGGAGCACCAGAGGGAAGAGGCAGTTGATCTTTTTCAACTTCCAACAATAGTTCTTCAGTCCTTTTATTTTTCTTTCTCATCTTTGGTTAATCCATTCTGGAAGCATGCCAACTTAGTCATAGCATGAATGACTTAATATGACGTTGAATACAAGGTACGTTGCTTTCATACTATTGGGAGAGAAAGTGACATAAGGTGGCAATTGCCTTGCCTATGCAATGGATGTTCTGCCAAACACAGCTCCCATCTCAGGACCCATTCTCTCTCAATATGCTCAAGATGTTCCTTTTAATTTCATATATTGTACTCATGGAATATTGTTATTGATTCAAGTTGGTTTGCATTGTCAAGCAACATCATTATTTGAAGTTCTGCTCTTGTTTATAAATTACACAGTTACATAGGACATGGAAAGATCAAGATGATACATGAACCTCTTGGAAAGTAATTACCTATCCTTTAGGTATATACAAGGCTAAGAAGCCAAATAGATCACTATTTATGAATGTCATTAACCCGTGGGTCTAATGCAATGGAGACATGTTTGGATGGTTTGTGTTACTACATTGATTGATGGTGTTGGTACCAAGATCCATATTTTCTTATGGAATACTGAGATGTTTTGGCTCTTTCAATTTTTAGGGTTTCATTTAGGTTTGAAATTCGTCTAATTTGTTTAGTGTGGTTTGTGGGTGCTTACACTGGGCTCAGGTGTATAGGGACAGTACTTCGAAAATTCGTCTAACTTGTTTAGCGTGGTTTGTGGGTGCTTACACTGGGCTCAGGTTTATAGGGATGGTCCTTCGAAAATTCGTCTAACTTGTTTAGCGTGGTTTGTGGGTGCTTACACTGGGCTCAGGTTTATAGGGACAGTACCTTGAATTCGACCCTAGATCTCCTTTGTAAGAATAGGCGGGTCTCTCGATTTGTCTGATATAATTTTATAACTCGACCCTAGATCTCCTCGGTAACAATAGGTGAGTCTCTGCATTCCACTGATATAATTTTTTTTATAAGTTCCATTTTTTTTTATAAGTTCCATATTAATGCCATGCATAATGTTTAAACTTACCATATATATCCTTTGTCATAGGCATCCTCTCATTGGAGAGCATCTGGATTGTCTTTTTACTAAGCTTGGTACTCACCACTGCCCGGTAACATCTTCCAATTGAGCAAGACAAACTTGTGTAGCTAAAACTCTTAATTGTGTTGTTTCAAAATAATATTTGTCCGTAATTGTCCACTTTCCTATTATGGTCATGCACTGTCATGACCCGTAACATCTTGCAATTGAGCTTTACAAAGGTGTAGCTGAAATAGCAACTCTCATTGTTTTGTTTTAATATAAACTTTGTCAATAATTCTCCACTTTCATATTATGGTTCCTAAATTGTAAATCATAAATCCAATTCTAGTTTGTTATCTTTTATAAATAATTCTTCACTTTTATATTATGGGTCCTAAATTGTAAATCATAAATACAATTTTAGTTTGTTATCTTTTATATATATGATATTTTTTTTTTATAATAAAAATAAATTTAAATATATAAAGATCTTTTTTATATATATTAAGTGTTAAGTGGTGATTATAAATAAGATTTTATAAAAAGAAAAAAATTGCAGATGTAAATGACATTCATAAATTTAATGATAATTTTTTTTAATAATAAAAATAAATTTAAAAATATATAAAGTTTTTTTATATGGTGATTGTAAATAAAATTAAAAATAATTTTTTTTAATAATAAAAGTAAATTTAAAAATATATATAAAAAAATTATATGGTGATTGTAAATAAAATTTTATAAAAAAAAAAAAAAATCATAAATTCAATTCTATTTTGTTATCTTTTATATATGATAATTTTTTTTAATAATAAAAATAAATTTAAAAATATATAAAGTTTTTTTCATATATTATATGGTGATTGTAAATAAAATTTTATAAAAAGAAAAAAAATTGCAGATATAAATGACATTTTATAAAAATAAAATTGTAGATATAAATAACATTTTATACATATAAATAATATTTTATACAAAAGAAAAAAAACTACTTTCACTCTAATTAATTGTCATACTACTCAAAATTCCACAAATAAATATATACAAATTCACATTAATTCTGACTTTTTATAAATAGAATTGTACAAATAAGCATATACAAATTCACATGTTCAAGTTTACTCTAATTAATTTTCAAGTTATTTAGAATTTTACAAATAAGTATATACAGATTCACATGAATTAGTGGGTTGAGAAGCTTTTAGTTAATTGACCATTTACCATCATTTTTCTTTCTACCACATAAGAAAGAATATTTCCTCTCAATAACAAATATGGGAAGGAACAAAACAAACCACAAGTGGTATAAATCCATTCACTTGTAGACTTGTCAAAAAGATGGAACCATACCAAGTGTTTAAGAGTTTTAGCTCTACCACATAGAGAATAATGTTTTAAGAGTAATAGCTTTACCACAGAGAGAATATTTAAGTTGAGAGATACCTAGGCCTCCTAGATGGACTAGGTAAAAAATGTTTTCTTAAGTTTTACTAAAGGCTTCATAAATTGTGAAGTTAAGAGAAACATATTGTTGTTTTGATATGAGTCTCCATAACTTGTTCATATGAACATAAGATGAGTTTTTGGCATAGCCATTTATACCCATCACTAGAGAAAGTTGATGCTTTTTAAACACTAGACAATGTTGATGTTTTTTTTTTTTAATAATTTAAAGGGACCATACAATGTCAGATTGTCATATAGTATAATAAGAATATAATAAGAGATAACTCTAAGCAATGCCCATTGAAATATCTTGAATCAAAAGACTTATCCTTTCAATTGAGAAAAAGTTCTTACAATGTACCAAACCTTCCAAATACTTTTTCTTAGAAAGGTTCCCCTTACTTTTCCCTTGGGTCGGAATAATAGAGTCAATAGATTGAGGTCATGCTAAGCCCAAAATTTAAACATTGGTATGACATAATCTTTTTTTTAAGTTCATTTGAATTGGTCTAAATTCTTGGGGTGATTTGATTATATATGTCATGCTCAAGTTTTACTTCACATTTGAATGTACAATCTTCGCTTATTTTCTTTTGGAAATATTTGAGCTTTGTTTGAAATTTATGTCATCACTATTCTTGTTGTTGCTATCATGATAATTAGTTTTGGGAAGATATTTGTTTATTATGATTGGAATATCATTGATTGGTTATTTGAATTTTACACCATTGCTTTGAGCGGAAGAGGATTTTCCTTGTAAACATTATTTTAATACCTTTGTCATGAAGTAATCTAATGTATAACTTGGTATATGGTGGACTTGTTATAGAGGATTGTGGAATGGTTTTTTCCTTCTCCCAAGATATAGGTCTTCAATTTTATTTGGGTCCCCATTACATAATGTTGACACCAAGCATGCAAATTTTTTGGCTTTGATAGATACACAACAATGAGACATAATATCGGGTCATGTAATATGGAAACACAAAAGGACTTTGGCTTTGACCCATGAAATCTATAAATTAGACTATGTATAAATTTTAAATGTGTAGTTATATTGATGGGAGTCAAGCCATGTGAAATTAAATAAATTACCATGTGTTGAAAATGTTGTAGGCTTACCACAATTAACTCAATGCTATGTAAATGTTAATGCTAGAAGAGATATGATTCCAAGGAGGGGAAGAGGAAAGGATGGAAGAAAATAGTCTTCTATTGCAAAGTGTTAGATAGTGTTTCCATCATGTGCATTAAATGAAGTTCATCCACCTCCTTTGACTTAGTAAGCCAACCATGAATGCATGTAGAGGTTGGTGAGTAGGTCTATTTCACGTAGTTATGACAGCATGGGCATAGTAAAATCAATTTGGAAAAGTATAACGAGTCATTCAATCTCCTACCTCATGGGAAATCAATTTCTCACTGTCAATGTTAATTCTCATTCTCACCATTCTCATGTTCATTCTCTCCACCACAAGTTCTCATGCTACGTTCTCCATTGGTTACTTCTTATCCAAATCTAAAAATGACTAAAATTGGTGTTGCAAAGAGTGATTTGCAAATCCTAGATGAATGATATGTAGGTTGATGAGCATAGAGGTTTGGCAAGTTAGAATCCTTTCCCCATTGTTTATTGTTGCTTATTGGTTGCTTGAGAGCCCAAGTTTTATTCTCCTAAGCTATTCTTTGAAGGAAATCGACAAATTGGGCTCTTTTTGCCTACATTTAAGAGCAGTGGAGGGGAAGGAAATTTTTGAGGCATTGTTGAGCAGAGAAAGGAAACACCTTTCCTTGTGTTGTGTAGAGCAATGAAAGAGAGTGTTGTGGTTGATTGATGGCTAGATGAGATGTCTATAGTGCTCTATAATGAGTAAATTAGTTGAGCCATGAGAGTAATTGGGTTGGGTTGATTGAGTTGTAACTTTGTAGCTTGGTTATTTGCACAAGATGCCTATGGTTGGGTGGAAAATTGCTTGCATGTAGCGAAAATTTTGGACTATTTTATGTTAAAAGATAAGTGCTCTATCTTTGTTTATAAATTTGCAATTTTTTTTTTTTTTTTATGGAAATACATGTACTATGTATGGTGTGTGTGGATCTTAATAACAAACATGGGCATTTTTTTCCCATGAATTGTGACATTTTTTACTTGATTATTTGTCTGCATTTTATTATTTTCACCCATGCATGCAGTTGAATTGTTTTGTTCCTCTATGGAAAGCCTTCTTTGTTATGTCATGGTGAATTGGTCTCTTAAGGAACCAAAATTTTAATGGGTTGTACAATGACTCTTGTTCTATAGTTGGGAGTACATGGAAGGGGACACTATAGTGTGGAGAACATGATAGAGGTCATGGTCATATATTTGACAATATTAAGACCTTTGGGAACACGACAAAATAGATTTAAGTGATTTGGGCATGCTCAAGTTTGAATCTTAGTGATTGGATTAGCCTGTAGCTCTCAAGTTGCAAGGGCATCTAAGAAGAGAGGGAGGATTGTGTTTTTGGAATTCAAAATGTACAAGAAAGGAGACTCGTCTTATGACTCATCTCCCTTCGAAATAAGTTTCGCAACTCACGACTACATAGGAGTGAGTTGATCTCATTGCACCACAGACTCACACAATGACTAAGAGTTATTAGGTCGACACCTTGTGCAAATGTGTAACAAGAAGGGGTTAGAACCTCGTGTATAGTCCAAGTGGGATTAATTTATAGAGAGGATATTGCGAATAAGGGAGTGATTCTTGTTTGCTTCCTATTGGCATGAGGTTGAAAGGTGCTCTTTGCCCAAAGAGCCCCTCACAACACTGCATAAATCATATATGTTGGATATCAAGCAAGTTGATGACATGGAAATTTTGTGTAATGGAAGTAGAAGGAAGATGATTTAAATAGGAAAACCCACATGCCAATCAAATTATAGACAATTGGAGGAAGGGTTGAGTTCGAAAGGTCCCACTCATCGGATCAAAGACCCCATGAAGGACAATGAAGAGAGGGGGGCCCACATGTTGTGTTGTCAAGGGACAAATGCCATTTTATCATTAGTATGGGGTTGAAAGGTGCTCCTCGCCCAAAAATACCCTCTCAAACTTACAAATTCCCCAACCATTGGTTCTTGGGAAGATTGATGATGAAAAAAAATTCACAATGAAGGTGGGTGAGGGGGGACTTAACCAAGGACCCTCTGACCCCGCCAATCAATAAAAGCATAATATGTGGAAGAATTCATGGGAAAAATAAGGCCTAAATTCCATTTAGAAATACAAGGGGCAAGGGATTATTGGGACTTGACATGACTAGTGCATATGCGGATCACGTGTGGTCTTCGACGCACATAATGAGAGCTGACCTTTAAAGAGTATGAGGATGAGGCCATTTATGTGGACCCGCCCTATGAAAATTTTAAGGTACCAAGGGCTTCATTCACACAATTAAAATACATGTGATAGGCCTACAACCTATCATGAAAATCAAAGGAAAAAAGACCTGATCAAATTCACAAAGGTTATGAGTTAGTGAGAAATGCAAAAAACCAGTGGGGTATTAGCGGAAATGTGTGAGAAAAAAATGTGGTTTCTACCCTCTAGTTGCCTTACAATAGGGTCGTGATAGGGCCATTGTCCCCTTGAACCCCATAGTGTCTCTCAATAACTCAAAACCCCATGAAATCCCCCTGAATTAATAATGGCAAATTGGGAGAAGGACCCATGTTCATTTTTTATTATGAAAAGAAAACTTAAAAAACATAACAAAGTTAATAGGATGATGATATTATTGTTGTTGTGTAATAGAATCATTATTGTGCACAATTATTGTAGTTCAATATGGGAATTAAGTGCTACAACAGAGTCGCAGAAACATAACATGCTATGATATTTTGGAGCTTTTGGCTCTGATGTCCAATTTGAAAAAATTCATAGTTGGAACAATATTTTAGGTGGGAAGAGAACTAAGGGCTCAATTTTTTGTAGAGACACTTCTAATTTCTCAGAATAAGTAAAAAATCAAATTCTTAGTCTTAGTTGGACTAAGAAATAATCATCATGGATGATTCAATAATCCCCTATGATTATGAATCATATGTCATGGTGAAAATATGCATGATGGGAATGTTGGGACAAAGTCCATTGGAAAAAAATAAAGAAACACTTCAAATATTGAAGATACCACGAGAAACTTGAGGGTGGAAATTCATAGTTGCAGAGAAGATAATGAAAGGTTATTCAAATCTCAAGAAGACTAGAACCAACATAATGCAACAATGCTTCAAAGTTTGACCAACATATAGAGGTAATTGCATCATGGAAAATATTCAAATAATGTAAGTGAGAGTATAAGGTACTCAAGAAGTCATTCTCACAGGAGGTCCTATAGTTCAAGAAGATCCTCATGAGATGTGACAAATGAACCATCTTTGCCAAACGCCTTTATTAGTGGGTCATATACATATGAAGACTCTTTGAGTAACCCATGAAAATATTTTCCAGGAATTCATAGGAGGAAGAGGCCTTTCAAAGATAATTCACAGGGAGAATTTTGTAAGGCCAAACCACCTACCTTTGATAGTGAGATGAAGTTTGGACAAGAAGCTAAAGCTTGGCTTCATGGGAAATATGAAGCCTAGAGTTGCCATATTTAATCTAAGTGGTAGAGTTTTTATTTGGTCGTATCACCTTTGAAGAGTGAAGAATATTAATGAATGAAAGATTGTATTGAAGCAAGTCAAGAAACACTTTCAACATAAATGCTTTTTGAATCACTATTATTAAGGTAAAGTACAATAATTCCATGAACTAAAATTGGGACAAATGACCATGGATGAAATATGTAACCAAAATTTTGAAGTTGTTGAGGTATGTCTGTTAGGAATTAGATCACAGAGCAATAAAATAATGCAGAAATAAAACACAAAAGATCATAATAAAACATAGACACAGATATACATGGTTCACCCAATATGGGCTATGTCCATGGAGAAATTTCTAGGTCTTTCCTTTATTATTATCCAACAAATGAAGGGATACAACCTACAACACTCCCGATGTAACTTCCTCTTCTTTTTCTCACAATTTCCTCTCTCAGAATACAATATCCGCTCTCCTATACAGCTGCAATACAATTCCCTCATACAAAAACAAGTTTCCTTCTTGGGCGAAAACCCTAACATAATTTCTACCGTTAGACCTGTGACCTTATAATGAATGGCCAGATTGACTAGGAAATTACAATATTTTACAAGGCAGTTTTCCCAAAAAATTTCCTCGGGGGGATCCACCCCCAAACCCTTGGATGGGGGCCTGTTGGCCCCCATGCCCCCCAGCCAAGGGGGGGGGAGAGAACCCCCCATTCCCTCTTCATTCAGGGGCCAACCCATGAACCCCCAAGAGAAGGGGGGTAGGCATGCCTACATATGAATCAGGAAGATAATCAAGCTCCATGACCAAAATTCCAAATATATTCGATATGATAAGGTGAAAACTCAACATCTTAATTGGTCTATCTCAATCCTATTAGGATAGTATTCCAAATATATTTGATATGATAAGGTGAAAACTCAACATCTTAATTGGTCTATCTCAATCCTATTAGGATAGTATTGAATTTGATGAGCCTTGGACACTTGAAGAGGAAATTAACAAAGGTCAAGCATTACTA
Organism: Picea engelmannii; assembly: GCA_009831015.1. Taxonomy (NCBI): domain Eukaryota; kingdom Viridiplantae; phylum Streptophyta; class Pinopsida; order Pinales; family Pinaceae; genus Picea; species Picea engelmannii. Next base: position 103,673 of record ML814541.1, on the reverse strand, counting down.
CGAGTAAAACAAAAGAAATTTTGATTCCCCAAAGACATGGAAAGATGTGAAACAAAGAAGCTAGACCAAAGGAAGAAAGGGTTCAAGCCTCCTCACTATAGAAACCACCCAAGGACCTTCCAACAAGGGTCGTGTAGTTGGAAGTAGAACAAATCCAACTAAATTTTTGGAAATTGGCCAAGGAAACCAATCTAATGTTGGGGTTGTGGAGAAGACCATATGTACAAAAATTGTCATCATCAAAAGGACAAAGTGAATGATGTGGCATGAAACATTCCTTGGATTAGACTGCCAAGAGGATCACCAATCAATTATGGTTGAAGTTGAAGGTAAGATTAAAAAACAATTTATTTTCATTTTACTTGATTTGGGATCTAGTCATAGTTATGTTACTCCTAAATTTGTTGAAACTTGTGCTCTTAAGAAATAAAAATATAGTGAGTCATGGCTAGTCTAGGTAGCCATTGTAACCAACAAAATGGTTAGTGAAATGGTGGAGAGTTGTCCATTAGAGCCAGTGAAATGGTGGAGAGTTGTCAAAGAGAATGGTTAGTGAAATGCTTCAAAGTTGCACCAATATGAAAGAAACTTTTTGTGCCGATAGGAAAATGGAAGAAAGGCACTGATGTATATTGTAGCGCTAAATTTCAATATTTCGTTGACAAGTGCCCATCGACGATCACTTTGCAATTTTTCCAAAATGCAAAGTTTAAAAGGACGGTGATGGTAAAGAAAATTTTGGCATCGATAACACTTATTTCTATAAGTACCAAGGAATCCATCTTTCAAACTCAGACCAACACCTGGGAACTGGTGAGAGTCTCTGAGAAATGGTGGAAGATTTTGCACAAAATCGTACTGAACCTTTTCCTCAGATCTTGGTGTGGGAGACAGAGTCTCAAATGGATCATTGGATATGTTTTCATCATCAAAATATATTGGAGAATCATGATTTGAAGATCGCTGAACTTTATTTCTAATATTTCTAGAAAATTTTCGAGCCATTTGTTTGTTATTGAGATTAACATTGGCAGCCTTTTTGAAATTCTTCTTATCATGAGACTTATCAATTATAGTATCTTGACACAGAGGTTGATCAACTGATTGAGTTAAATTGTCTACTTTCTGGACCTGGATTTTAGTCATAGGTTCATATGGTGACCTATCCTTTCCCTCAACTGCTACAGAATCAGGGTTATTTCCATGTGGCTCGACCTTGACTTTCTTAGACATACTTCGAGTAACTCGAGGTCTAATTGGCTCAATAGAGTCTTCATTAGCACCATTAACATCTTCTGGGAATGCCCGGTGTAAACTATAATTAGAATTGTCATTTTGATTGATAATAGGGTTTAGATCAACCTCAAGGTTGATCATTTCATCCTTTGAAACATGGGTGAGGGTCATTTTTTCTTTTGCAATAACCCCCTGCGATTCATTTTCATTTAAAACCCTAGTAATATTCGGAGTGTCGAGATGATTTTCCATGCGTAAAGGGTCACTGACTGCCTGTGTAATGGTTTCTGAGAATTTATTTCTCGGGAAAAAATTCCCCATGAATCCCCAATTTGAGCAAGTATCTACTCAACCAAAATCCTGATTAAGCCGTAATGGAAAAGGCTTGTATCAGGGTTTTTCAAATCCCTTTGATAAAACTTAGACATCTTAGTCAAAAGATTTTTAGAAGATAAAAAGGCAAATTCAACTCATACCCTAAGAATTCCATTAACAATCAAATGTGATAGTAAAAGACCAAGCCATAATGACCTTCATAGGTAATGAACTGTCTAATGATAAAAACTAAATTCTTCCATTGCTTTTTAAGCATGGTCATATGCATACCTTTAACATGACAACTCGACCTTTTGGATGCAAGGAGATTCTTCCACATAATTTTTTTTACTATGCCAATTTTAAACCATTTCTCGCCAACAAGAAGAAACTGAGTGCCTTGTGCTAACCATACCTCGTTGACAGAGAACTCCAAGTCTCCCACACGAGCGGTTTTTCCATTGAAGGATTAGGCGAAATCCCTAACAACTTTAACATTGTGGTCGTGGAAGGCCTGGATAAAACCTCCCCATCCTACCTTATGCACTAAGGTGAAAACATCATCATAACCCTGAACAATCTCGGGGTCATTTGGTTTGATTCTCACCATAGGTGCCATAAGCAGATTAAAAAACTCGTAGCAGAGGAGAAATTCCCTTGAGATAGGGGGTAGGTAAAGAATGACATGGGGTATGAAATAGAGCTCCAAACAAAACCACCCATCCTCCTGGAAGTGACAAAAACGGGCCATAATTGTCTCAACAAGAATGGAATTGGCACGAAGTGCCATCATCCTTGGCTTCAAATCACTTAGGTCTCATGCATGAGAATGGGACGATCATATGAGGGTATGACAATGCACATGACAATTAACGAGACTTGGCATATGGCATGTGTCAAGTATTAATGACATGTTTAATCAAAACCCTCGACACATCGTTAATATGATCATACAGTCTTGTTATGATAGAGGCAATGCACTTCTCTAAGTCTTGGTTGCTTAGCATTTAGTACCGTGATCTTTGTGGTAAGTTAATGTATAAGCCCCACTACATGTAGAACAACCTTCATAGTGATTAACATGGAAGTGTTTTAAAACATTAGTGACATGCATAGTAACATCAGTCGAAAAGATTTGGTGATGACACCATTGTCATATCCTTATTAAATCAAATACCATGTTTAATACTTGTACTCACGATGGTCAACCAATAAATAATCAGATTAACATTGGAATTACAATAATTGGGCATTAAGGATAAGTTCCAGAGGCATCATATGAGCAAATTATCTTTCCAGAGTTTATAAATAATTTTGAGGAATGACAATGGTATAGAAAATCATGCTTTGCATATGGAATAACATTGACATTCAACCGATTTAACATATATCACAAGGACTTAGGATTTAATTATGGCAATCAGAACTAGACCTCATTGTAACAATAATTACAAACATCTGAAATATTTATATTGCTTCGACATAATATCAGAACTAGACCTCATTGTAACAATAATTACAAACATCTGAAATATTTATATTGCTTCGACATAATTGGAAGAAGATTAGCTTTGAATTTCCTGCTTTCGGTCATGAAATTCAAACCTATAAATATTAAATTATGATGAAACAAATGTGAATCCAGAGAACGGATTATATAGAACCCTTTAGTAAATATCCAAATATATAGATTCCCAGAAAACACAGTTCAAATTAGCAACCAAGAAGAAGGAAGAAATAAGGAAATGTACAGGAAAGTCCAGTTTTTAAAATGTTTTGTTGACTAATAATCTTGTAAGTAATAATGATGCTTGGTTAAGACTTTAAATAGAAAATTTATAGATATGTATTACCAAGTTATATTTTATCAAGGGGGGGCCTTCCATTTTCATAAAAAATAGAAGGGACTTCTTGTTGGGCCAACAAATGGTGACTTATTGGGCGAAATCGTTATCTATGTTAAATACTTTGAAATATGTGAATATCAAGGACTGTTAAATCTTCAAATCACTTAAAAGTTTGATCCCAAGTTTATGTAGTGTTGATTTAGCTTTGCAATATCTTAGAACGTCTAAATTATCTTCATCATCATTCATAAATTTAGTAGAGTATGAATTGATATTTAATACATAATAGTAAACTTTGTAGGGAATTAATCTTGGGAAAGTCAAGCTAATTGAGCAAGTTATAACATTTTAGAAAGACTTCGGTACCACATGCATAGCCACTACTGCCAACAGGCGTTCATAGCCTCGACATGGGTACCTTTTAACCCAGTCAAATTCTTTAATCCCATCCAGTAGCTATAGATACATAGAAAATCAGTCTTTTTAATCAATGAGTGTTATTTTCATTATTTTTTTGGAGATTAACAGAAGGCCACTGCCCTAGCTTGGTAACCAGCTAATGACAATGTCATCCACAAAAACCTATAAGAGTGAATAACTCGGCTTGTGATGAGACCTCCTATATTTCAACCTTGTGATTGAAATCCATTACCTTGGTTAGGTGACCAGTAGTGGCATTGTCATTCTGTAAGATTCTATGGTCATGATAGGTCAGCTCGTGATGAGACCTCCCATCCTTCAGTCAATCTTTTATTCTTATTTCTTAAAATACAAAGGATCCTGCTATGGTGATGATTTAATCTATTGAAAGATTGTCTAATGGATGGGGAAGCAGATTTGAAAAACTCCTTAGGAGCGTGGAATGGTGTAAGAAGTTACAAATTACTAAACTCTTGTTGATTAATCATGCTTTCCCAAAATTGATTCCTTTAAAAGTGAACTTATTCTATAATTATATTTTGTTTATGATTTCATCAATATAGAAAGCTTCTTGAATAATGATGAAGAAAATTCAGAGGGATTTATCAACAAAGATAATAACATATTTTCAAAACCAGGTTTTAACTAGTAAAGGTGATTTGAGAGTCAACACAAGGGTGACATCCTTTTAATAAATTTCCTTTCAAGATAGATCTCAGTTATTGTGCAACAAAAAATATGTCTTTACCAGACAAGTATGTTGGAGAGATAATAAAATTCAAAACATAGTTGATACAATAGTTATATACAACAAAAGTATCAAAGAAAAGGCAGAAAACAAGAAACCAATCGAGATAAAAAACCAAAATATAACACACAACAACAAAGAAAAACAAATAACAACCATATTTACAAGACTGATCTCCTTAAAGACGAAATCAGGAAAAATGTTTCTTCAAAACTTGATCATTTAATGGAAAGGTCTCAAATTGACCTCCCAACGATTGTAATCGAAACGTGTTGGGACAAAGTTTTTCTGTAATAATAAATGGTCCGAGCCAAAGGTGTTGGAAGTTCGTATGTTCTCCTTTATCCTCATGTGCCTTGTCCCACTTAAGCACTAAGTCTCCTACGTTGAAGTTCCTATCAGAGGAAGAACTATCATCAAACCATCATTTGACGATTTGTTGATGTTGTTCAAACTTATGCTTAGCTTTATTGCTTACCTCTTCTAGTTTTAGCAGGACATTAATTATGTTTTCCATAGCGGGACATTCAATTTCTTTAACTTTTTAGGATAGTTGTAATGATGGTAGAAAAATGTTCGAGGGAAGTATGGCTTCTCTCCCATACACGAGAAAGAAAGGAGAATTACCAATGGTTGCTTTAGGGGTTACCCTATCATCCCACAATGCATTAAACAAAGAAGTATGCCAATTTTTGTGATGATCTGCGACTATTCTTTTAAGGATTTTAATCAGATTTTTATTAGAGGATTCAACAAGCCCATTTCCCTAAGGGTAATATATCATTGAATACTTAACTTTAATTCCCTTTTCTAAGGCATATGCATTCAAATCCAGAGAATAAAAGTAGGAGGCATTATCAAAAACTAGAGACTCATGAATACTGAAATGAGTGATAATATTGGTTTCAAGGAAAGATATCACTTGGTTGGTATTAACCACTCGAAGAGGTACTGCCTCCACCCATATTGTGAAGTAATATGTTACCATCAAGATGAATTGTGTTGGAGGGATGAAGCAGGACTAATGGGCCCAAAAATATCCAAGCCCTGTTGTTTAAATGGAGCATCAATAGAAACATGTTGCAAAGGAAAAACAACCTTTTTTACTTTGCCTGTTGCTTTTTGACAAGTTTGACATTTTCGAGCTAAGGAATGAGCATTTTTAAACAATATCGACCAATAGTATTTGAATCTCAATACTTTATGAGCAGTGGCGTCTCCTCCAAAATGGCTTCCCGCAGGTTGTGAATGTAATTTTTTCAAGATCTTTTTAGAGTCTTCCCGTTCCAAACAACATAGTAAAACTCCGTCAATTTTTTTCTTCTAATACATATGTTTTTAATCATCTAAAATGGGGTTGATTTGAGTCTTAGTACTCTCCTTTTCCTTGGATCCAGGTGTTGTGGGGCGGTTCCATTCATCAATAAAACTTTAGATCAATATACCAAGAATCAAGGGTGTTTGAAACACATGCAATTTCATTATCAAAGACAAAATCTTCATCTAAATAAAAATCTGCATTGGGTGCATTAACAGAATCAACAATTAATTTACAAAGGCCTTGTCCTCTAACAATTTGAGATGGTTTAATTTCAAGGTCGTATTCTTGAAGTGTTATCATCGAGTGAGATATTTTCTCACCCAACTCCTTTTGGACTAATAAATTCCTAACTGATGTATAAGGGACAATCACTTTAGTTTTGTATTTCAATAGGTATGGTCTAAAATGTTTCACTGCCTTGAAAACAACAAAGGCTTGTTTATCCATAGTTGAATAGTTTAATTCTTCCCCTTTAAAAGCAGAGCTCATGAAAAAGATGGGGATCTCAACATTTTTATCGTTCTTTTGAGTGAGGACGAAAACATAAGTGATATCAGAGGAAAAAGTGTATAGGTTAAATTCTTTGGCAAAATCAGGCTCATTAAAGTGGGTGCTTCATATATGGATTGTATGATTGTAATGAAATCTTTCTTTTCCCGTTGATCCCATTTAAAAACAACATTTTTTTTAGTCAAGTTTTGTAATGGCCTCACAATCTCTGAAAGGCTAGGGAATAATCTCCTAACAAAGTTTATTTTTCCCAAAAATGATTACATGGCCTTCTTGGAGGTAGAATATGATGGATTGGCGATGGCCTGAGTTCTTTTAGGATCTATCTTCATCCCATTTTTTGAGACTATGAAACCCGACAATTTACCTTGATTAACAACACAAATAGAGTTTTTGGGATTGAGAGAAATGCCATATTTTCTGCAACATTCAAATATGTTTCTTAAATGAGATAGGTGGTCTGATCATTTTTCTTAGTAGATAGTGACATCGTCTAAATACACAACAACTAAATGATTAATCAAGCCACAAAAATCAATATCCATTGCTCTCTGGAAGGTAGCTCCAACATTTATTAATCCAAAAGTCATATTTCTATAGGCAAAGGTGCCCCATGGGGTTCGAAAGGTGGTCCTGAGATGATATGATGGGAGACTAGGACCTAGTTATAACCCGAAAAACCGTCCAATAAGGATAGCATCTCAGAACCAGAGATGCTATATAAAATCTACTCCATGGGTGGAACTGGGTAGTTATCCTTGTCAGATGCTCCGTTTAGGTTGCGGAAATTGACACAAAGTCGAATATCATCATTTTTATTCCTAACTGAAACTAAATTGGAAACCCACTGGGTATGGTAGACATGAAAGATTATCCCAGCAGTTAAAAGTTTGTTCAATTCCTTTTTGAGAGCAGGTTCAAGATTGGGATGCATTTTTCTAAGCTTTTGTTGAAAATGTTTTTCCTGGGGTTTCATTGGAATTACATACTATATGATATTTGGATCAAATGTTTTCAAATCATCGTATGTCCAAGGAATACATCATTGTATTCTTGGAACAGTTTGATGAAAGATGACCTTTTCTTTTTGGTGCATCCAATGCCTAAATTAATGTTCTGGGGGTTACTTTCACTTCCTAAATTAATGGTTTCATATTGCATAGAGGAACTATTTGTCTTGCAGTTCACAACCCCTTTAAATTTATCATGAAGATCATAAAATTTATCTGACCTAACAACTGATTTTGGTTTAGAATTTACCGGATTGAACGAATCTTCTACTGACTGTTGATTGTGTATTACTGATAAATTTAGGAGATCTTGTTCGTGGGTAATTTCGTCAATTTCCACGTCTTAAAACATGTCTTCCTTATGCAGAAAATCGATAATGTGTTGGTCATCATCAAACACACGCCAATTAGTAATATTGTCTGGAATAGATGGTCTGAAAATTAACTCAACGGAAAATGAATCAGGATAAAAACCTTCAACATGTATTATTCTAGATGCTACATTAGCTAACAAATCTGCTTCTTGATTGCTAGATATGGGAATTGAATTGATATCAAAGGCTAGGAAATTATTCATCAAATTCCATACCTTTGCTTGATAGTTCTTTAACTGAGCAGAAACACAATGAATAGAATTTCGTGCATGCTTGACTATGATTTTAGAGTCCCCAAAGGTAATCAACAACTTAACATCGATATCAATAGCTTTCTTGTGTACTTGTATACGAGATTCATATTCTGCAATGTTATTTGTACAATCAAATTCTAATCTACGGGAAATAAACATCTTATTACCTTTTGGATATAGTAATAAACAACCAACACTTGCGTCATATTTAGATCTAGATCCATCAAAGTATAAAGACCAAAATTCATTATATACATCACTTTTTGCAGTATTTACATTAATTACAGTTTGATCTAGTGAAACTACCTTGGTACAAGATAAAAGTTCAGATTGTTGTTCTGAATCATAAATAAGAGATATTTCAGCAGCGAAATTTCGAAAAAATGTGTCCACACCACAGTCTCCTAAGATAGGATCATTACACAAAACCGGTTCATTAGGATCATTTAAATCAATGACGATGTGCTTCATGTAACACTCTCTATTCACCCTGATTTTGTTTGGTTATCCATTCAGAGGTAAACGAATATGAGACCAATCCATGGCGAAGTAGCCATTTAGATTTTGCGACCAAACCTTGCTTAAAATAAACCCATACACTTCAAGTATATCAACCACTATAATATCAATTACTTAGTGCACCTTGGGATTAGAGGACAGTTTAATAAACACATCTTTCAGTTCCCTCACAACTTTAACATTAGTATGATCAAGCTGCACAATTTTAATTTTAGATGGCTTGATGTCTGCATTAATTTTCTTACAAACAGACAAAGGCATGACATTTGATGAGGCGCCTAAATCGATCATGTAGCTATGCACATTTCGGTTGTAAACTTCAAACGTTAATAAAAATGGTGGGAAATTGGATTTCTTTCGTTGTGTGGAAGGGACATTAGTGTATTGGTGTTTGTTTCTAATCGACCTTGTTGCATAATTAGTAAAATTGGATACATCTCCGCTAGAAACTGCCTTTTTCCTATAGTGTTTTCAACCAAGTTCCGTCGAATTTTCTGTTGTATTATAAGAATTTTCAGCATCTCATAAATGGAGATGTTGGCCTTCAACTTTTTAAGGTCTTCTATTAGGTCATACTCTAAATACAAAACATGAAGGTTTTTAGATGGCTCTACCTGTTTTTTCATATTCGACGTTGAGTTCTTTGTTTGGATAGGGGAAGATTGGTTTTGAATGTCAGATTGGCCTTTGCTACGAGTGTTGTAGGGATGTTGATTCACATAAATTGTCTCATAATTCCCAAGAAAGACACAATTTGAAAAGTGACCTATGGTAGGGGGAGGTAGATCTTCTTCATTATTCAACTCTTCCCTGTGATTTTTAGCTTCATCTAGTTGTTCATTTGTATTCTGAGAAGGTGGCTCAGCTCCTCACAACAAAGCTTGGAGAACGTTTCCTAATACTTTTACATTTAACCCTTCATCGGGAGGGGTTTGTTTATTGGGAAAAATTAAGATGGTTTTTTGAAAGGGGTTCTATAATACACTATGTTAGAATATCCTTCTCATGAGCTTCTTTTAAGGTCGAGAACTTCATTGGATAGCTTCTAAAGAGATTTCTATAAGCTTTGAAGGTCAAGGGATTCTTGGTCTTTCTTGGCTGTAGGTGGTTTAGGGAGCATCTCAGACTTCTTCCGAGAGGAAGATCTCTGATCACTCTCAACATTTATATTATCCTTAATACTACGCATATCCTTCTCAATTAAAATAGCTTCTTCAAAGGCTTCTAGGAGAGTTCTCTTTTGGGATCTCTTAACCTACATGATAGTGGTAAGAGGTAATGATTTAGCATAATATGAAACAATAAGGTTTTCTGCAGGCATGGATTCAATAGGGATTTTGTTCTTTAAAGTAAAAAACCTTTGATTAAATTATTTAACCCTCTGCTTAGAATTCATTTTCATATTAGACAACTCCATCACTAGGACTTCGGGAGACTTATCTTCACCAAACTTTTCGATAAAAATGGTTTTAAATTGATCCCAAGAAGCTATAGTGCGAGTTTGTTGTGAAAAATACCATGTGGAGGCTTTACCCTCAAAGGTGTAAGGGAACAACCTACGCACAACATCTTCGTGCTCCAAATTTCTTAACCTAACAACTAGCATGCATTTCTTTATGTGGTCATCTACATATTGCTTGGTATCAGGATCAAATTTGGGAAAAAAAAATTCAGGATGCTTGGGTAAAGGGTGTTGTGGCCCTGGGATGGAAATTGCGCCTTGATCAAGCCAAGGCGTGGCAGGGTTATTTTCCATGTATGATGAACTTCGGGAAGCATGTGAAGTTTTTGATTATGTAGACAAAGAATGTTCAGATCTTTCCTCGTCAGAAGAATCTTCATTGGAAGAAGGTGGGGATGAGTCAGGTGGTGAAGGTGGTAAAACAAATCCTCCCGTACCTAAGTTTGGTTTCTCTCGCATTAGTGATTAAGGTTCACATGTGACCAATTCAGGTTCATTTTGATTGGGAAGATTAAATCCTCCCACTATAGGATCAGGCTCGGCTTGGCCAGTCAAAATGTCATGCAACCTATAATTTGGTGTGCTGGTTGTAGGGGAATATCCCTTGTGAGGAGTGATACTAGGGAAATTTTCAGGTTGATATAATTTGTCCCCAATATCTCAGATCCTTGCTAACCTGGCTTGAGCTCGTGTTCTCACTCAATGTGAATTTTGGATTAATTATTCAAACTCAGGTCTGAGCGAAGGAGGTGTAGAAATATTGGTTGTGGTGTGTGCAATGTGTGGAAGTGGTGTGGAAATAGGTTTAGGTTTAGAGGTGGTAGAAACATCCAATGTGTCAGGAGGATCTGAACAATTGTGGGTAACAATTGGAGAGTAACTACCCGGTGGTGTTTTTCGGCCTCCTTTTTCCATCAATGTCTAATAGGCCCTGCTTATAGCGCCATTTGTTGATAGGTAGATGACCATTTGTCAAATAAGAGGAAACAACCCCGTCTGAGGTCCTTAGAGCATAACCCAAGTCGTTTGATATGGTTGTCCCTGACGGGTTTTATGGCTTCGTTATCCAATGTGAGAATATTATCTCGAGGAAGAAAATATATGAGATAGTTTTCCTAAGGGCTCTATGTACTAAGATCTATAACTAACCTATCAATTATAAACAAATATATGATATTTACAATGAAAATAAAAGAATATAATAAAATGTTATATAATTTACAATGATTTACAAGTTTACATGGATTACAAGATTGCGAAAACCTTGTGAAATAAAGATATTAAATTTTAGAACTAAATCTCAGAAAAAAAAGAAAATAAAGTTTAAAAGATTAAATGAACTAATAAATAAGTACCTATTCTATTTTAGTCAAACCCCAAACATATAAATCTGAACTTATTTTAAATTTCAAAATATTAAAGTTAACTAAGCCTATCACAATATTTTAGCCAATCCTTATAATGAAAGATGGACATTTAAAATTGAAACAAACAATCATATCACACCATAAAAATAATAAACTATCCTCATCGGGAGCATAGATCAAACCTAACAATCGAATCAATTTTCACATTTAATGTAATCTCAACAAAATTTCAAACTTGAAAAATAAATAGGACATCACAATTTGGAATCATTAGATTTTTGTAAATCATAAGTAATAACAAAATTAACTATTGTAGATTGGATCACCACTAGAGAATAAACAACCTTTAATTTCTTGTGCATCTAAGCCATTTCTTTCTCATGTTGTTCAAATAAAGACTTATTTTTCTTCTTTAAATGCATGTTTTCATTATGTAGTTGATCTATGTTTTGCTTAAGGTGAGCCATAATCCAATGATACTTTTGCATCCAAAACCAACAATTTAAACATTGACCTGAACTTCCATGTTCATATGTATGTTGATGATTAACCAATGGGATATTAATACCAAGGAATCCATCTTTCAAACTCAAACCAATACCTGGGAACTGGTGAGAGTCTCAGTGTCTTGTGCTAACCATACCTCGTCGACAGAGAAATCCAAGTCTCCCACATGAGCGATTTTTTCATTGAAGGATTCGACGAAAGCCCTAGCAACTTTAACATTGTGGTTGTGGAAGGCATGTATAAACCACCCCCATCCTACCTTATGCACTAAGGTGAAAACATCATCATAAGGCTGAACAATCTTAGAGCCATTTGGTTCGATTCTCACCACAGGGGCCATAAGAAGATGAAACAACTCCCAACCGAGGATGAGTTCCCTTGAGATAGGGTAAAGGATGACATGGGGTATGAAACAGAGCTCCAAACAAAACCACCCATCCTTTTGGAAGTGACAAAAACAGGCCATAATTGTCTCAACATACATGGAATTGACACAAAGTGTGATCATACCTCAGATTCAAATCACTCAAGTCTCGGGCATGAGAATGGGACAATCATATGAAGGTATGACAATGCACATGATAGTTAACGAGACTTGTCATATGACATTTGTCAAGTAATAATGACAAGTTTAATCAAAACCCTCGACACATCGTTAATATGATCATACAATCTTGTTATGACTATGAAATGCACTTCTCTAAGTCTTGGTTGCTTAGCATTTAGTACCGTGAGCTTCATGGTATGTTAATGTATAATCTCGACTGCATGTAGAGAAACCCTCATAATGATTAACATGGAAGTGTTTTAAAACATTAGTGACATGCATAGTAACATCAGTCAAAATGATTTGGTGATAACACCATTGTCATATCCTTATTAAATCAAATACCATGCTTAATACTTGCACTCACGATGGTCAACCATGAAATAATCAGATTAACATTAGAATTACAATAATTGGGCATTAAGGCTAAGTTCCACAGGCATCATATGAACAAATTATCCTTCCAAAGTTTATAAATCATTTTGAGGAATGAAAATGATATAGAAAATCATGCTTTGCATATGAAATAACATTGACATTCAACCAATTTAACATATATCACAAGGACTTAGGATTTAATGATGGTAATCAGAACTAGACCTCGTTGTAACAATATTTACAAACATCTGAAATATTTCTATTACTTCATCATAATTGGAAGAAGATTAACTTTGAATTTCTTGCTTTCGGTCATGAAATTCAAAACTATAAAGATTAAATTATGTTGAAACAAAAGTGAATCCAGAGAACGGATTATGTAGAACCCTTTAGTAAATATCCAAATATATAGATGCCCAGAAAACACAATCTAAATTAGAAACTAAGAAGAAGGAAGAAATAAGGAAATATACAAGAAAGTGCAACCTTTAAAATGTTTTGTTGACTAATAATCTTGTAAGTAATGGTGATGTTTGGTTAAGACTTTAAATAGAAAATTTATAAATATGTATTACCAAGTGAAATTCTATCAAGGGGGGGCCTTCCATTTTCATCAAAAATAAAAGGGACTTGTTGCTAGGCCAACAAGTTGATGACTTTCAATTTTGAATGTATGCGCCTTTAATATAGAAAATGGTGACCAAGAGAGAGACATAATTGATATCTTGGTTGAATAAATCCATGGTTCTTAGTTTCTTAAAACTATTCTCATTTGGTATGGAAATTTATGTCAGTTTATTCTTCATTTGACAATTGGGTATGAAGCTTTTTAAGATAATACTCCAATGAGAGAAATTGTTAGTTACATATGTGATTTCTTCTTTTACTCTATTTATTTGTTGCCTTTCATTGACACCGGTAAAATTCCATTAGGAGAACACCTGCAAGAACTCCTATAAAGTATCCTAAGAGAAAGAAACCCGAGGAGTCTGCCAAAAGCTCTCATCAGAAACCAATAGAGATCGAAACTTCATCTAAGGTGTATGTTCCAATAGTTTAAATACCTTCACCCGGAAAACATAGTCCAGGGCCCATATATAATAATATTGAAGTTATCATAGGAGAACAAACTCATTTCTCTGGAAGGAATGAAATGTATCATAAATATTGGATGGAAGGGAAGTTTATGATAAGGTATTCATCATTATCATAAAGTCTCATTTGTATTATGTTGCAGCGAGGACTTCTACCATGCCCTACTATGAATCCATTGAATGGATTATCAATCATACCAAATTTGGAAACAACACTATCATTAATTATGAAGGAAACTGTGTGGGTTCTTTTCTAGTAGTTCATCTAGAGAAATATTATAAAATACTAAATCCTGAAGTACACGTGGTTAAACTCTTTGTAGAGGAATTTCATGAGAAACAAAATGTCAAGAAAATTATAGCTAGGTAGTGGTAGGAAGACACGAGTTTTTCATAAAAAAAAATGGTAGCTACTCCATTACCAATATGCAAGAACCATATGTGTACGTCATGGCCTTGATATCCAAGATATATAGAGAGAAATAGTGTGTGGATTTCAAGGATGCTTGGGTACCATTAACTTACAAAGTGGTCACAATTGATAATTTGTTTAATTGGGCTACCATTTTATCTTATCATCTCAACAGGATGATCGAGAAAGTGCAGAAAGCAAAGGAAAATCCCATAGTAGTCCCAAAATTTCTATATGGAATCTTATCTTTTGGATGTATTATATGCCACTGATGTTTTTGGAGGGATCAATCTTAGTTGGCATGTTTCAAAATCCCTAGTATAAGTATCACTCCATAACTGAAAACATCAGCCTTCGTTGTCACACGACCAGTGATTGCATACAATAACGCGACGTCCAGAAAAGATTCTTTTCGGTCATCTTAATGAACACAGAAATTGGACAGGAATTTCCATCCTTTGTCGCCCGAAGGGAAACAAGTGGAAACATGAGAATTCCGAGCATCACAAGGCGATAAAGGACCAACTGCTTGTAGTCATTGTTCATTTTACGGAAAAGCCTGTATCGGCACCTTGGCATGCAACCATTACTTTCAGAGATATACTTGCAACCACTCGGGCATCTCTGGATGAATTAGGGTTTTCTCCTTCCAGACAAACGACTGCATAACAACCGCTTGCACAGTCAAATTTGCTGCTGAATCCATGAATACAGTATCCGTTACGCTCTTCCCTTCACTGCCAGGGAATCATGCAGCTACGAACACGTCCACCCTGTCAAAATAGGGTTTCACCTCCAACGGTCTCCCCCGAAATTTTGGCCGAATTGTCAGTCTGCATAGAATGTTTGCAATCTGTTATCGAATCCAGCATGTCGTCGTTGAACCCATCTCCTTGGGAATCTGGGAGAACCTCATTACTTTACCACAATGCAGGTATGTTGCAAGCTAGCATACTCGCCAACTGTTCACACTGCCTTTCCAGAGTTAATAGCCATCGTTTTGCGCCGAAAGCCATACCACTGCTTACCAACTTATCGTAAATACGATGCACAACCCTCTCGTCGACTTCTGTTTCACTATTGGATTGGCTCAAGGATTCATGGCATTTTAAGCAATTCTCTTCTTTTTCCTCCATTTCTTTTGTATCTGATACGCATTTAAGTTCATTTCCATAACAAATATCTTTAAGATTTATGTGAGATGGCTACAGAAAGGATGTGTCTCTATTTCCATCAGGGTAAAAAGCTTGTATCCGAGTCTTCTGCAGACTTAAGCTTCTTCCTTCTTCTTTGGCAAAACATAAGTGTTGCAGACTATTTGGCAACCCACTGGAAAGTCTGATGGCTCCTCTTGCATAATCATTCGTCTTGAGAAATGAATTTCCATCGTTGCCAATGCCATAATGAAACTTATTCACTGTTTGAAAGTGATCCTTAACCCTCGATAGCTCTGGACTGTCATCTTATTGGAGGTCTGGTCTGCCACTTCCACTGCTAGTGCAAAGGTTTGTTAATTCAAAACCAGTTCTCAGTGCATCTTCATAGACAAGTTTATCAGCAATCCCTCCCAACGAACCACTACAATCATATTCTGTCTTTAACTTGGAAGCACCACCAATGTCCTCTCTAACATCAATTGTCTCCGGTTCAACGATTCCACCCTCTATGTCAGTAAATTGCAAATCATTTTGATGGTATGTCAGGGTTTTTGTTGAATGTACGAAGTATTCTGCATGTTTCTCATTGAAACATCCTGTAGAAAACTATCACTCTTAACTGGGAATTTCTCCACTTCTATAGATTCTCCCTTGTTCGAGAATAATCCCACACTCTTTGGACTTCATCTGAAAATATGTGCTCTATGGAATAAATCCCAAGCCCTCAGGTGTCAAAAATTGGATTAGCTGACCACTCGTAAGTATTCAACATTAGCCACACTTGCAAGACCACTGCTCTCTGAAGGTCATGCTTCCATTCTGTTGCATTCTCGGACTTTCAACGAGAGACTTGTAAACCGATTTGAGAGCTTTAACATCACAAAGCTTTAGCTCCAAA
>ML814541.1:33042-44963 GCA_009831015.1 Picea engelmannii | reverse complement strand
TGATTTGTAACTCTATAATAGACCTGGTGTATAAGATCACATACCTGCAAACCTTCCTTAACTTTAACAACAAGAGACTAGCATTTTCATCAAACTTTACTTCAGTCTCACATGACTAATTTTGGATTAGTCAACAACCCAAACTTGAAATAATCATAACTATGTACCTGTAATGAATATAGATATAAAAATGGTACATAATGTTCTTCAGTGTCTTTTATTCAATTCCTCTAGACTTCACTACTTGGAACCTCTCAGAAAATGAGTTATAGCAAAAATGGAATACCTTGTTGAATTATGGCTTATTCTAGAGAGCGAAATTGTAGAGCATTCCCTGCACGGAATATTTGTTGTATGGATATGAAAATTGTACACAGGATACTACAGACTGTACTATAACCAATAAATTTGGTCTTACTGAATTTGGATCTGCTATGAATAAGTTATGACATTTTTACCCGAAACATCTATTTTAGACTAGTTTCAGGACTAGCCACAAACCCTATTTTCCATGGCGTGTAACTCCAAAAATACAACGATCCACAAGCTATAATTTGTATCACAGTCATTTGGATATGTTTCCTCAATGGCCTCTCAATTTCACGGTCTGAATCATTCTAGAAAAAAAGTTATTGCAAAAATGGTGAGATGACCTGTAAATATCATACCTTAGAAAGCATCATCAAAAAAAATTATCCTCTCTTGAATTTTGGCCTTCTTACTTCACCTTCCCTCTGAAATTCATCTTAGATATCATTTGGTTACCTTATTCACCTGTAGATATTCAATATTCTCAAGTGTGATTAAAATGAGAGAGACTTGCCTCTTATTTATACTTTCATGTAGCTTCCTCAATGGGTTACCTTTTAACCATATTAACCCCTTTCCTTATTTTAGGGTTAACCAACTTCTAACCACTTGTCAACTTAGTAATTTCTCCATTAAATTTATTATTTAAATAATTTATTTTGTATTCAATTTGACTTATAGTACACTCATCACTTTACTTTATTATTGACCTTCTAAAATCTCTTAAATCACTTTGACTGCTTTGACCTTTTGGGGCTTCTAGATGACTCATGAGGGTTCTCCAACTTCACATGACCATAACTCTCTAACCGTGAGGAGTTATGTGATGTTCCACATACCACTGGAAATGGCATGACATGTAATATCCATATAGAATATTATTACCTACAAATATATCAAAACTCATACCATTATCCATCAAACAAACTTGGGTCCATTACCCAAACATTTCTCCAACTTCACATGGTCATAACTCTCTAACCGTGAGGAGTTATGTGACGTTCCACATACCACCAGAAATGGAATGACATGTACTATCCATATGGAATAGTCTTACCTACAAAAATATAAAAAACCATACCATTATCCATCAAACAAACTTGGGTCCATTACCCAAACCATTGTGCTACCGGAATTCGCTACCAGACTTTCTTAAAGGGTTGACATCAATGACAACCAACTCAATTAATCAACACATATATATTATATATAACATGGTATATATAACCATATTATATATCGTTACATATATATATGTAACCATATATATGTGTGTGTGTAATTTTTTTAATTTTTTTTAAAGGTTATATTTTAGTTTTTTTAATTTAAATTTTATTATTTAGTTGTAATTTTAAGTTTTTTAAGTATTTTTTTTATAAATTTGTATTAAATATTCTATTTTAAGGTTTATTAATTTGGTGTTTTATACATATTTTTTTTTTTTGTGTGTGTGTGTGTTTTAAACATTTTTAAAGTGTTTTTTTACCATAATTTTTTTTTTTTTGTTAATTTGTGCGGGACCTGTTGGCTACGCGATTAACCTGTGGCTTGAGAAACCGTGACTCAGGGGCATCTAAGCCGTCAAAATCACCCGGGGATTGCACTCGGCCTGATCCACAACAACCCTTAACATGGTTGGATTTTTTGTCCCCGCAGGTTTCGAACCGATGACTTTAACATCACAGAGTGGCTTAACAACACACTCTGTCACCGACTGTCCTACACCTCGGGGACCCATAAATTTGTTTTTTACTCTTTTTTTATTTATTTATTTTTCTTATTTTTCTTAATTCATATATATATATATAGATATATTATTTTTGGGTTTTTTTTTTATCTAGTTAGGTTTTTAAGTTTTCTTTAATATTATTTTATATATAATTTTTTTTTTTCAATTATTTTGTTTTTCTTAGTTTTTTTTTAGTTTTTAATTTATTAAAAAAAAATAGAATTATTATTTTTTGCTAAATATTGAAAAATGTAAAAATATTGCTAAATATTATTTAACAACAATTATTTTATGTGTATTGAAGTAAATGTAAAAAAATGTGTTAAAAACAATATTTTCCACTATATTTAAAAAGTATGGAATTATAAATTAATTAAGGACACATAATTATATGAAAAATCTTAATTTATAAAAAATAAAACTTGTACAACATTTTTAACATTGGATGAAGCATGTAAACATGATTAAAAACATCACTGAACCCAAAAAAATAGAAAATTTTGGAATTAAGCGGTAGGGTTCATCGAACCCCCAACCCCTTCAAATTTTTTGAGTGTTGGTTAAAGGATCCAGAGTATCAAGCCTTAGTTCGTAACTTGTAGATTCCCTTGGGACGAAATCATAATTCTCATGTTTTTATTCACCTTATGGAAAACTTAAGTAAAGTAAAGCAGGCTACCATCTTCTGGGCACATGAGAAATAATTAAAATAGGATTAGGAGCTTCTCAATATTGAAAATATGTTGATGGATTGGCAGGGCAACCCTAATAGGGGATTTTTCTCTAGGGAGGATAGGGAGGAGCTTGTTCAAGTGGAACTTTGATGATTCAGGTGGATATCGATGACCATCCACCTTTTCCAACTGACTCAAAACAATTTTTTGGCAGTTTTGGTAATTTACTATTTTTAGCAGTTTTTAACTTCTGCGGCCATTTTTGAGGGCCTAAATGAATATTTTTCAAGATAAAGGCTCTCAATGATAGTTGAAGGCTTTGATTCATCCCCCTAAATGAATCTCCTCGATGATACCTTTCCAACGAGCTATCGCGTGCCTAAAACGGAGATCGTATGCAAAAGTTACGACCTCAGGAAGTTGATGTACTAACTTACCCAAATGGGGCCCACGTGACTTTTGGCGCTTCATCTCCTAGGTTTAGGTTTAGGGATGTCTAGGGTTTTTGACATTCCTTTTTATTGTAAAAATTCCTTCAGAGCCTCATTGTAATTATCTTCTTGTGTATGCGAGTAGTCGTCACATATCTTCTCAGAGATAAGCTGCCACCATTCTAGCGAGTCTTTCACTCTGTATTTTTACAATCTCTATACATTTCTTTCATTAATAGAAATTGTGTATTACTATATCTATTTTTTTATGGTTGAATCTATGCTACATTGTTGTTATATTATTGGATATCCACGATATCTCTATGCATTTATTTATTATATCTCCGCTCTCATTTCGTGTCGAAAATAATCTGGATCAGTGGTATCAGAGCAGACTGCTCTTGATCGTTTTTTTGCAGTGCATGTCCCCGACGAGGTCCGAGTATATCAATTTGGGTCTCGATATTGTCTCTCTTGAATAAAATCGCTCTCGCATGCGCAAGAAACCCTCCATGGCGGAAGAAAAGAAAAACGATGGAGCAGATGATTCAATCAATTTGTTGCTTGAGAAATCTCTCACGCGACAGAGGGACGAAATGATGGAGAATTTTTCCCACATCCTTCAACACCTGCCAATAGAAACATGTGCATCTTCATCAAACAACCACTTTGGAAGCACCTCTCCTTTCAAGGTACAGGTTAATTTTGATATTCCCATATTTGAAGGTCAGATAGATGTGGATGCCCTAGAAAAATGGTTAAATCTATTAGAAGGTTATTTTTCAGTTCATAATTTTTCTGATAGTGAAAATATCACCTCCGCACTCCTTAAATCTCTCCCCCATGTCAAACATCGGTGTGAAACTTACTGGGAGAAAAGTTCCACGGAGGATTCTAGAATATATGGGGCCAATCCCACTTGGGATTTTTTTGTGGATGCGGTAAAGGAACAATATTAACATGTTGGAAACTATGAGGACCAATACATGAGATGGACCACGTTGCGGCAAGAGAGGAACCAAGCAGTTCCGAAGTTCACCAATACCTTCCATACCTTGCACACCAATATGGGTATCAAAGACTCTAAACGACATTTGGTTATGAAATACCATGGGGCTCTACACAGATACATCCAAACTGAAATGGATTTTCTGGACATCTCATCATTCAGTGTTGCTTATCGATATGTTGTTAAAATCGAGCAGAAATTTAAGCACCAAAACAAATGAAAGTTCAGTTATGAAAATCTGCAACAACCAAAGTATGACAAAGACGGCCTTAACAAACAGTCTCTCGAAAACCAGTCCAATCCATAGAAAAATAAGGGTCACGAGAAGACAAAGAAGGACACTCGAAAATGGTGTGATTTTCACAAAATCCCCTGGCACAACACCGATGAATTTCGCTCAAAACAGTCATTGGTGGCCGAGATCAAAGACAAGGAGCCGAATCCTGATTCAGAATCTGATTCTGAAAATACTGGTAAAAGACAGATCATCGACGCAGACCCCACTGCTATTTTCACAACCGCAAAAATTCAACCAGAAGAACCAACATATCCTGAAGAGGGGGAGCACCTTTTTCATTAACAGATGTGGGTGAAGGGGACCCCGCTGCATTTTATTGTTGATAGCATAAGCCATAATAACCTCATCTCAATAGAGGTCATCAAACAGTTGGGATTTTTGACAACACCACACCCGCAACCATACATCATTAGGTGGCTTCGCCAAGGACGAGATCTTTGTGTCAGCCAGCAATGTCGATTGTCATACGACATCCATCCCTGCAACGATGAGGTATTATGTGATGTTGCCCCACTGGATGTCTGTGATGTTCTCTTGGTCCGGCCATATATGTGGAGACGCCATGTTGTTTATGAGTCTCAACCCCGCAATGTCATTGCTTCTCTGGGGGGTCATCTCTATAGAATACCAGAGGTAGTTCTGACTACTATTTCACCTAAACAATGTCGCAAGGTAGTATCTCATACTACAAAATTTAACTTCTTCACAATTTGTTCAAAAGGTGAACATAAAGATATTGCAACCACTACAGCCTCGGCCCAAGCACCTTCTATCCAACAAAATCCAGTCGACAAGATTGTATCAAAGTGTAAATATTCCTTCTGCACACAGGAATCTCATGTATCCAGACTGGTTAAAAAGTTCCAACCCTTCCAGCCACATGTTCGTGACAACCTTCAACAAGCTAAGCAACGCAACTTCTCCAACAAGGCAAGAAACTCATCAAGGCGTAGATTCAACAAACACTTTTCCCTATCCCCCGGCCACTCAACGCAATGGATACCATTGCTTCCTAAGGAGGGAGGATTGATCCAGGTGGAAATCGGTGACCACCCACCTTTTCCAATTTTCTGACAGTTTTGGTAATTTACTATTTTTAGCAGTTTTTAACTTCCGGGGCCATTTTGAGGGCCTAAATGAAGGTTTTTTCGGAATCGAGTTTCTCAATGATAGCCAAAGGCTTTGACTGATCCCCCTAAATGAATCTCCTCGATGATACCTTTCCAACGAGCTATCGTGCGCCTAAAATATAGATCATATGAAAAAGTTACGACCCCAGGAAGTTGGTGTACTAACTTACCCTAACAGGGCCCACATGACTTTTGGCACTTCATCTCCTAGGGTTAGGTTTTTGGATGTATAGGATTTTTGAAATTCCAGTTTATTGTAAAAATTTCTTTAGAGCCTCATTGTAATTATCTTCTTTCGAATGTGAGTATTTGTCACATCTCTTCTCAGAGATAAGCTGCCACCATTCTAGCGAGTCTTTCACTCTTTATTTTAATAGTCTTTGTACATTTATTTCATTAATAGAAATTGTGTATTACTGTATCTTCATGTGTATGGTTTCATCTCTGATACATTTATGTTATATTATTGGATATCCATGATATCTCTGTACATTTCTTTATTATATCTCTACTCTCATTTCGTGTCGAAAATAATCTGGATCATTCAAAGGAGATCTATTTTGGCTGAAAAGGAAGCTTTGTGGTGACTAAAAAGTCATTCTATTTGGCTCGCTTGCGGGGATGAGAACACAAAATTCTTCCACTCCTTTTCCAAAGGCAAGAAATTGACTAATACCATTTGGAGTCTTACCTAGAGAGATGGTCAATTAGTCAATACTTTTGATGGTCTATCATCTTTGGGGATTTCTCATTTTAAAGATCTATTCAAGGCACAGGCGGGGTCCTCAATTGTTGAAATTGTGAAAGTTGTCAGGCTCTTCCCTCAATTTGTGGAGGACGATGAGCGGGAGTATTTGATGAAGGAGGTATCATAACAAGAATTGTTGGTTGTCATGAATACCTTCCAGAAATGGAAGAGTTCAGGTCCTAATGGCTGGCTAATAGAATTTTATTTGGGTTTCTTCGACTTATTGGGAAATGACATTTTAAAAGTAGTGGAGGAGTCCATAAAAAATAGGCATATTCATGAGCCAATTAATGCCACCTTCATTGCATTAATTCCCAAATCAGACAACCCAACCACTTTTGATGATTTTCGTCTGATTTCTTTATGTAACTGTATCTATAAGATCATCTCAAAAGTCATTAGTCGCATATTAAAAGATATATTATCCAGGCATATTTCTAGTGAACAGCTTGGTTTCCTAAAAGGAAGACAGATTCATGAGGCTATCAGGGTTTCTCAGGAAGTTCTACATAGTTTGAAAAGTAAGAAACACAAAGGTGTGGTTATTAAAATTGACCTCTCAAAGGCCTTTGACAGGGTAAACTGGCTTTATATTTGGATGATGTTGATTCATCTTGGTTTTGGGGTGGCTTTCACAAATTGGATTATGGCATGTTTATCTTCAATTTATTTTTCCATATTGATCAATGGTTCAACCTTTCCTTTATTCAAAGTGGAAAGGGGGGTTCGACAGGGTTTTCCTCTGTCCCCACTACTTTTTCTTATGGTTGCAGAGTGTCTTAGTCAGTTCTTGAATGAGGCTAAGTCTGCTGGAAACTTTAGAGGCATCAAAATTTCTCTGGGATTATACATCTCTCATTTATTGTTCGTGGATGACATCTTAATTTTTTGTGATGGTTCCAGGCAGGATATCGAAAATTGTGTGAGGGACTACTACTTTTCAAACATGCTACAGACATCGAAATCAATGAACAAAAGTCAAGTGTTACACTCACTTATCTGCTTGGGGAGGAATATCATTACATTTTTGTTAGACTTCCCTTTTGGGTCTTTGATATTGATCAAGGGTTGAAGTATCTTGGTTTTCAATTGAAACCAAATGACTACTGGAATACTGATTGGAGGTGGCTTATTGAAAAACTTGAAAAAAGGCTTAAGTGTTGGAGTCATCGTTGGCTTTCTAGGCCTAGGCAACTAGTTCTAGTAAAGGCGGTCTTAGAGGCTATTCCGGTATACTGGGTGCCTTTATCTTGGATACCCAAAGGTATTTTGGAGAAGATGAGGAAGCTATGTTTTTTGTATCTGTGGAAGGGAAATAAGGACAATTTTTTTTTACCCTAGGTTCGTTGGGATCGGATTGCGACACCAAAGGCCTTGGGTGGCTGGGGCTTATAAAATATTTTTTATTTCTCCAAATCTCTTGCTGTAAAGTGCTCTTGGCGACTGATTAAGTCTTCTAGTCTCTGGACACATGTAGTACACCAAGAATATATCGCTCCTCTATCCATTGTGGAATGGATTCGAACTACAAATAAATCTTCGTCGGGGATTTATATTATTTGGAAGGCTTTGATTAAGGATTTTGATCTTGTGGGGAATGGACTGGTGTGGAGAGTGGGTTATGGGCGATTGGTTTGCCTTGGTTTGGATCTATGTCCCGGATGTCAGATGAGACATATTCTTCCTAAAGGGATTCGACAAATATTGGTGTTGGGTGGCTATTATCATCTTGCTCAGGTGGGGTATCCTTTAGAATCATATGTGTGGCACCAAGGATGGTTGTCGGGATGCAGGCTTGGCCTTCTGGAGGAGGATTTGATTCATTGGAATAGATACACTCAGGATCTCTGGGATGCTTCCATACATTTGGTTGACAGAAAGGACAAATTGCTCTGGGATGGTGTCGGGGATGGAGAATATACTCCTCGATCTAGTTATTTAAAGTTATGCATGGATCTACATCAACTGGACCCCCTTAGGTGGTGGCAAAAGATCTAGAAACAATCTTGTCTGATGGAGGGAAAATTGTTGGTTTGGTCGATTCTGGAAAATAAATTACCTACCTAGAACAATTTACAAAGGCGTCTTTTCTCCGGGCTAGGCCATTGTGATCTTTGTAAATCCCAATTAATGACGGTGGATCATCTTTTTTTACATTGTTCTTTTGTCAGGGAGGTTTGGGCTTTTACCAGGGTTTTTTTTCCCTCCCTTTAGAGTTGGTAGGAAATACTTTTGAATTAGTCCTTCATGCTTGGTTGCATGGTTGGGGTCAAGAGGATTATTGGGCTTTCCCTTTCATTCTGTCTTGGGGGATTTGGCTCACTCGAAATGGACAAATCTTTCAGTATGAGAAATTCTCGGCAGAAAGGGTCGCGATCAAAAGAATTGGGATCTTCAATTCATTTTCGAGGTTGGGTGGGGGCACTGTGGCACAACCCAAGGTCATTGGGGAGATGTCTCCTGACATTAGTATACAGTGGGCATATTTTGATGGTGCTTCCTCGTCTGATCAAACAAAGTGTGGCAGGGGTGGATGTCTTTATATCACAAGCTCACATTACTTTACCCTCAAAGCGGGGTTGCGGAATGGCACAAACAACTACTCTGAACTTATGGCTTTAAAACTTCTTTTTATTTTCGTTGTAGAGAAGGGATGCAGAACCTTACAAGTTTTTGGTGATTCTTTAGTAATTATTGATTGGAATAATGGGATTCATATATGTCAAGTCTCTAGTTTGCTTCCACTGTTAGAGGATGTAATTCGTATTAATTTATTTTTTTTACTCTATCTCATTTTCTCATATATACAGGGAAGGAACCAATTGGAAGACATGCTTTCCAAAGAAGCCACATAGTTAGACTACGATCAATGGTATGTTGCAGAAAATACACCTGATGGAATCCGAGGATTCTACCATAGACCATTTCATGACATACAAGATTTTGAGGCTGGATAACTACACTTATTGTGAGGAAAATACTATATTTTGATTGGATCACAACTTGTTTTTTTATTTAGACGGATTGTACATCATAGTGGGGTTACTTCGGATGGATATTATTTTTTTGGGGATTGATATGACTAGCAGTTAATGGAATATGTATCATCGATGCTTGTTTTTGCATCCTTGGGGGATAGATCTTTTTTGCTGGAGAATATGTACGTAGTTATGTCATAATAACTGGTACATATCCGTGTATGTAATTTTGTTATGATATAATGAAATTATGAATTTTTCCGAGGAAAAAAAAAGATGAAAAAACATTGTTGACAAAAAAAAATTGAACAATTTGAAAATAGATGAAAAAACAAGCATTTAAAAAAAAAATGTGGAAATGTTATGTATCAGAAAATTTAAAGTATCAAAAAACCACCTAAAAAGAGAGGGGGGTGCTATCGGTAGCACCATTTTTCAAAAATGGGGTAAAAAACTTGACCCTCCAAAAACCAAGAACCCTATAGAGTTCTCGTTAAGTTCTCATTAAGTTGGTAACTATGTTTTTAATCTAGAGTCAAAATTGTTTCCACCTATACTACACCCAAAGTAGATTCCATTTTGTATTGTCAGTTAGTTGGTAGTGTTTATATTTGACTCATACCCATCCTACTATTTCCTTGGTTGTCAGTCATGTTTCCTGGGATATGCAAACACCCCATGAGAGTCATTGGAAAGTAGTAAAAAGTATACTTTGTTATATATGGGTTACAATTTAGTTTGGGATACATTATAGTTCAAGGGGGACTCCCTTTTTGGTTGGTTTCACTAATTCCAATTGGGTTGGTGACCTTGATGATAGAAATTCTACTGTAAGTTATGTTTTCAATCTTATTTCTAGACCTGTGACTTGGGCTTGTAAGAAGCAACATGATCGTATAGACCATCAGACAACAATTAATTCAATTCAAAAATATGTGTGACTTCGACAAATCCTTTCAAAGTTTGGATTCCAACAACAACATCTAACCAAAATCTAGTGTGAGAATCAAAGTTCCATCAAGCTCATCAAATATCCATCTCAACATCAATGCAACAAAACCACTGAGCTACACATGCACTTCATCAGAAAGATTATTCAATATTTCATTCTCGAAGTGCTCTTTTGCACTATAGATGATCAAGTTACAAACATTTTCACAAAGTTTGTTACATAAGTAAAGTTTTCCAAATTTCAATTTATGTTAGGAGTTGAAGAATTTGTCATTAAGGGGGGTAGTCTCTAATGCCTCCTTCCTTCTCCTATTGTATCACCTTTGTAAATCCTTCAATGCTATCCCAAGTTATTCGTAAGGGGGGGTGTTAGGATATTTAGACACTAAGGAGTTAGTTGATATCAACTTGGTGTAATGTGTCTTTAGGTAAAGTGTGTTTCCTTATTATGCATTAGTATTCATTTGTAGTTACGTAATTTAACGATCACAATATGTTCTAGACATAAACTGGTCTGATGGTTCATATTATCCTCTATACTAATGACTATATTGATTCTTGGATTAACACATAATTACCCCATGATATTTATTTAAAGAGCATGTAGGGTCATTTGTTGATGATCGGTTGCGAGAAAATCATATGTAAAATTATTTTCTTTTTCATTAATATATTGCCTCAAGTAGTCATGTTGGATGGGGTCTTGGGTTGTTTTCCTCTTTGAAGGTTTTAACCATGTAATACACTAGTGTATTGATCTATGATCTATTTGTGTGAGCGATTGATTAAGGTGTTAAACTAGTGTGGGAATACCCTATTTGTCAAAACACATCTACCCCACCTGGATATAGAAAGTTCCCCTGGAAACAATGAACCCACCTTCGAATGAATTAGAGAAGATATTGATGGCATCATTATACTTAGAAAGTGACACTTATGATTAGTTCACAAGGTGGTCTAAGAAAACTATTAGTTTCTCAGTTAACTCGAAAATGTTCACAAATGATCTTCTTAAGAGATTTCACGGTGATGAAGAAAATGACACTTATACTAAGTTCATTCATTTACATCAAATGAAAATAGTTAACAAATATACCCATTAATGGAAAGTTCTAACCACTCGATTTCCCAAACTTATAGAGGATTGACTACTAAAAATGTATATTTGGAGTTAAAATTCATTATCCATGGCGAGCTAACACTATCAAGACCTAAGAATTTTGTTGAAGATAGAAGTACGACAAAAATGATGGAAAGGAAGTTCAATAGAGAACAAGGGGTGGCCTTTGGACCTTCAAAGAAGACAACATG
This sequence comes from Picea engelmannii, assembly GCA_009831015.1. Taxonomy (NCBI): domain Eukaryota; kingdom Viridiplantae; phylum Streptophyta; class Pinopsida; order Pinales; family Pinaceae; genus Picea; species Picea engelmannii. The sequence goes on along the minus strand of ML814541.1, from coordinate 33,395 downwards.
TTACAACAATAATTAATATCGCCACTCTTAAGAGGACAAAAAGAAGGAAAACAATTCTTCCAACTCGGGTAAGAATTGGACTCTAAGGCATAGATGTGAAGACATGTCATTACACTGCTTTAAAATAGTGGATGGAAAGGAAGTAGAACTTTTCAAACCCAAAAAATTAAATTACTATAAGCTACAACTCAAAATCCAATAATGATGAAACACCACCAAAAGTCTCATTAGCATCAATCTCATCCACACCACAAAATAAGAATGAATATGGGTCCCCTAAAAAGAAACTAGTTCTTGAAAAGAAGAAGCTGCAAAATATATTCCACCTCATCTAAGGAAGTTGATAAGACTTC
>ML814540.1:85428-107777 GCA_009831015.1 Picea engelmannii | reverse complement strand
CTCTAGTAAGCTTGATGCAACACTCTTGTCATATATGAGCATTTGATGATATTTTATGCTAATTCAAAGATTGATTATATACATTGAATGTCATATCATTTCCAGTGTTTATTGAGAAGTAATATTATAAGCCATAGTCATTTCGCAATCATTGACTTTGTCAATAATTACTGCTATTTATGCTCATGTATATTAAATGTTGATAGTCATTAATTTATGAAGTGCTAACGACTACTTGCATGCATTAGTTTTATTGTTGCCTTGTCTTGCAAACATGTGCTCCTTCTTTGGTTTATCTTCCTCTTGACTATCTTCTTGGTGGCAATCTGTGAAAGGGAAAACTTACCTTGATCCTTTAAAAATTCGCCTTTCAAAACCCCAGATTGCCAGGGATGTCTCCCTTGGGTTTATCCACCTTAAATAGAAAGAGCCCCCATCGAGGTGATAGTGGGTGGGGAATCTCCTGTTACACCAGTTTGATCCTTACCTTTCAGCTATTTGACCTAGACTACAAACTGAGGGATAACACACCCTTTTTGCTAGAACCTGTGTAACTGCTGTTGAAGAATGATGGAAGACCTACATGATCTTCCCAGTGACTAGGGTGCATCTCTCAACACCGAAATCAACCAACTTGTGTCTTCCTTCTGGAATCCACTGAACTATCTCTCCTGAGATGTGCCTCTCTCCTCAATGACAAGTCAAAATCTACATAATGATGAATTAGGTTTATTTACCCTTCCTTTATAGCTTCCCGAAACCCTAATTCATTGTTGACCTTTTCCCTCCAAGTGACTTTTACCTTATTTTATTATTCCTTGATTAAATCACTTAATTAATTAATTAATTAACCATTTTACCTCTAAAACGCGATTTATCCATCCTTATGGCTTCTCCAGCCATTGGAAGTCACTTCTCATCATCTTATCTTGTAATTATCTTCCTCCCGATTCCTATGAGATATTACTAAGAGGTTTCTCCAAGTAATATGCCCATTACGACCTTCTTAGTGAATTTAATTAAGATATGACCCATAATAACTCAAAATTACAAAAATCGTCGGAATGCAATGAAACCAAAGCCAAGTTGTTTAGAATGGATCCTGATGATGAACGATGCAAGTCGTGCTGAATAAAACCCCTCGATATCTCCCAAACTCTCTGTCACCCCTATCTGGCTACTCTGGTAGGCATAACACTCTGTAATGTAATAATGTCCAGAAATGGGGACATTACATGAGACTTGGGAAGAGATTTTTTTTAACATTGAAGAATGATCCTTGAAATTTTTATAAGTGTTGGGATCAAACAAAAAAAAATATAAACTAGTCCAGACTTGAAACATCAAGGAACCCAATCAAGGAGGTATGATAAAACCAAAGATCAACAAGTTGATAAAATATCATGTAGTGGAAGGAGGGGTCCCATTTTCTTGGAGAGGGAGGTTTTCAAGTGGAAAATACAAGAAAAAGGGAGGGTGTTGTGCCATGCATAACAAATGGAGACACATTGGGAGAAGACATGAATCTATGTAGAATAGTATCTAAACATAAAAATTATGAGAATGGAAGCACCATCAATGTATGACCCAAGAAATAAAGAGTAGGTCACATAGTTTTGAAAATGAAAATGTTTACGAGACAAATTTTGTATGATAGAAAGGAGAGGTTATATCCATGCCTAGAAAAAATTGATTTAGAAAATACAAAATTTTCAACTAGAAATAGCTTTGGGAAGGCATGATAAGTTCAAAAGGAAAATGATACATCAAGAATGATGAAAATACAAGTTGATTTCACAATTCTATAGTGTCACTCCACCGTCAGCAAGCCTCCATAGCCCCGATGGAGTCACCTCAGTGTCACAATTCTTACTCCATTGCCAACAAGCGTCCTTAGCCCCGACATAGATACTTGCATGTCCCACATGATACGGGATGTATTTCTACAATCCTTTATGTTTTATGATTTGATTCTCTTTTATTCAGAGAGAGGTGGATGGGGGAATTCCACTCTTCCTTTAAAGGCACGAGGGATGCTAGCTATGAAGGTGAGATTTTCCAAATTGAATATAGATGAGTGAACTCCCTAAGAAACATATCTTGGAGTACTACAAATGATTTTTCCAAAACAATTTCCCTTTAGTTCTAGACACACATAACATATATTCTTAGACATAACCTCGGGCTTCCTTTCTTGCTAAAATTTAAGAGTGTATTTCTAATTTGTTATTAAACTATGTTTCGCTACAGGGTATGACTTGAAATCATGCACAAGAATGCTATATGGATGAAAATGAAGTTATGTCTAGAATCAAACATACATATTTATTATATTTTCACACCAATATATCATCATTCATGAGCTGTTCAGATACAAGGCACCAAACTCTCAAGGAAATCCAAGGTGAAAATTTTCAAGAGAGAGACACAAAAATGATTGAAATCAAAAGCGAACAGAATTACAAAACATAAAACAAATCAAGAAATAGGAAAAAAGGAAAAGAAATTGAGCACAAAATAAAAATCAAACTCTTTATTTATGTAAAGGGGAAGCGCTGCCTCAAAGGCTATCTAATGTAGTGTTTCAGAACTTGGCCATTAATGGAGAGGAGGTCTACATTCCCTTCAAGGTTTTGTAAGTGATAGGTTCCTAGGCCAATCTTCTCTTTAATTATGAAAGGGCCCAACCACAATTGCTGGAACTTTGAATGTTTTCCTTTATCTTCATGTGGCTTGTCCCATTTGAGGACCAGGTTGCCAACTTGAAAGTCTTTCTTTCCAACATACTTTTTATCAAACGAATGTTTAATATTTTGTTGGTGAACTTCAAATTTGGTTCTAGATTTGACATGGTTCTCTTCTAGATTCAACAAGGTGTCGATGCATCTTTGGATGACGGGACATTCTCTCCCACACCACTGTTGCATAAGTTTAAGAGAAGGAAGATACATATTTGAAGGAAGGATAACTTCTTTCTTGTAGACAAGGAAATAAGGAGAGGTTCCTATGGAAACCATGGGGGTGACATGATTATCACAGAGGGCATTGGGTAGTGCATTATGCCAATTTATCTGCAGGTCGACTACAATTCGTTTAAGAATGTGGATTAAATTATTGTTTGTAGATTCATCCAAGCCATTTCCCTCGAGGTAATAGTTGGACACATATTTTAGGTGATCCACTTTTCAAAAGTAAATTCAGTCAATTTAAGTGATGAAAAATATGTTGTGTTTTCAAATACAAGAGAGTTAGGCACCCAAACCTGGTTATGATGTGCCATTCAAGAAAATTTATTACCACTTCATCATTTACTTTGGTTAGTGGTACTACTTTTTCAAATGGATCTTCAACAATGACGAGCTGAAGTGGAACAACTTCTGTGTGCTCTCTTCCGGTGGACTTTTGGCAAGCTTCACAACTTCAAGAGTAGACATGCGAATCTTTGAATAATGTCGGCCAATAGTACCCAAATCTCAATATCTTGTGGGAAGTGGTGTCTCCTGAAAAGTGAACTCCAACTGGTCCACGTGCATGTCTTTAATAACTTTGTCAACATATTCCTTTTCAAGACAACAGAGTAGGACTATGTCATAAATGTTTTTGAACAAGATACCATGAACCAATTGATATTGTGTAGATTTCATCCTTAGTGCTCTTTTTTTTTTAGTATTGAGATGGTCAGGAGCCGTGCCATGATGAATATAGTACTTAATATCATTGTAACATGAATTCTCAACTGATGGAACCTAAGGAACTTGTTGAGTGTAGAGGGTTGGTTTCTCTTGCCATCCATCTTCTTCTTGATCTTCAAAATATGTGACTCCAGTTGCTAACTTACAGAGGCCCCGACCTTTAATGATATTTGCTGGTTTAACTTCAAGGTCATACTCTTGAAAGGAAATTATCAAATTGCCTCATCTCTCGCCTAGAGCCATCTTCACAAAGAGAGATTTGACCTCCGAGTGAGGGATGATCACCTTGGTATGGTTCTTCAATACATAAGGCCTGAACTGTTTAATGGATTTATAGAAAACAAAACCTTGCTTGTCTACCAACATATAATTTAGTTCAACACCTTGTAGTCTAGTGCTCATGAATGCAACGGGGTACTCATTCCCTTGTTGGTAGTTCTAAGTGAGAAATGTTGTAAGAGAATGATCACATGAAAATGTATACAACAAGAAGTTCTTAGTAAAATATGGAATTTGTAAAGAAGGTGCAGTTTCTATGGCGACCTTGATATTCTCGAAGGACTCCTTTTCAACATATGTCCACTTGAATTGGACATATTTCTTGATCATTCATTTAAGAGGTTTAACTATTGCGATAAAATATGGAACACATATTCTTATGTAATTGATTTTTCCAAAAAACGACTACATAGAACTTTTGTTGTGTGGTTGTGGGATTTGCATAATAGCTTTGGTTCATTCAGGATCCATGGAAATCCCATCCTTTGAAATAAAATGCCCCAACAATTTACCTTTTGAAACATTAAATATTCTCTTCTTAGGGTTTAAAGAGATACCGTATTTTCTGCATCTTTTGAATATTTGCTTTAGATGTTTGGGGTGATCAACTCTTTGTTTTGAATAAATAGTGATGTCATCAAGATAAATCACCATGATATGACTGATTAGACATTTGAAAGCTATGTCCATTGCCCTATGAAAGGCATAACCAACTTTTATTAAACTGAAGGGAATTTTGTGATAGGCATATGTTCCCCACTTCATCTTGAAGGTGGTCTTTAACTAGATCGGTTCTACTACGAGAACCTAATGGTAACCAGAAAACCCGTCTAAAAGAGAAAAAAAATCAAAACTAGAGACGAGTTGTAGAATTTGTTTTGTTATCCCCATTTTGTGGGATAACTAAGGAAATTATTACTTGAGGCCCTTGGGTTGTAGATATGGATTGCAGAGAGACCACATGACTAGCAGTGACCACTTTCACATATAGAATCCCTCACTATCACCATAGTTTGGATCCATCATCAGTGCATCCAACACACCAGCTAGCTTCTGGAAGGCACATGGGTCTTTCTCCATGCGGTACAAGTTAGGTATTGTGGTAGGTAATCACCCTTAAATTTGAGGCATTTAATCATGTTGTATTTAAGTTTTTTTTTATTATAGAATGCTTGCTTGGACATTATTCTTTTTAACCTGTTTCACCTTGGTGAGTGTCATCGATTTCCTAGAAATTGGCCAAATTTTGTGGAAGGGATGCAACTGGGGGTCCCTTGAGAGGTCATCGTACCATTCCCGACCATACTTGTCACTTTCCACTCAGTGATTCCCCATCACATTTCCCTCTTCTAAGCCCTTTGACTTTAGTGACCCAAGAAGGGCATGTACCTCATTTCATGGGAAAAAGGGGTTGAAGGCCCAAGGGGATGGTGGATGGAAAAAGATAAAAATATGAAATACAAACCTTCTAGATGATTTCCCAGACAAGTCTTGAGAATGATAAATTTCTTCTCTTGAAATAATTTGAAGGCCCACAAAAGATCAAATACATAATAAATATCACGCTTGAATGAAAGACTAACACTAGTGCATTACTACGCTTTGATGGTTACCCTATGACACTTTGTGGACCTCTTCTTTCAAGTGAAATTGTGTTACTATTAATCGACTCACTATTGGGAGTGCACACGTGTTTGTATCATTAACTAATGGAAATAAATGGGCTTGGAAAAAGGTTGCATTGAAGAAGAGGTGCAACACACCCCCTGCAAAGGCATCGATAAATGAGATAATACGAGCCCTTGTATGTCATGAAACTTAGTGACCTATGAATTATAACCCCCTATCCACCTCATCATCCACTACATGACCTTGAAGGGGAATCCTTGGGAGCATCCCCTACTTGAGGATTTTGGTCTACCTAATAGGATTTTTATGACACCCCTCCCATACCTAAACTTGGTCAATTGTATAGGGTCTTTGAGCACTTGTTTAATTTGATGAGGTAGTTTTGATGCACATGTTTAGGTGACTTGTTTATTATATGTGGTTTTTACTTTCCATGATATTTTTACTTGATATCCTTTGATGACTTACCTATTTTTTTTGTAGGACCTTGTTTGGTGGACAATTTTGGAGGAACAAGCCTAGCTTGGGCTTCCATGGGGCTTGAAGCCCATAGGTTGGATGCTAAGGTCCCACATGCTAGATCACGATGAATCAACTTTAGAGGCATAAAATACACCTTGAAGGACCTTTCCTAGCCCTCACATTCCAAACAAATTTCCTAGAAGGGGAATAACATCACTCTTTGGGGCTTGGCGTCACCTAGGGCTAGGGTTGGTGGTGATGGAGCTGTTTCTCATTGACACTTGGCATGATTTGACCAGAGGAGGGATGGATTAACCTTGGAACATGAAGAAGAGGCTTTAGGATCCCCAACAACCTCCACCTTCTTCTCCAATGACTTGGAAAAGTGTCAAAACGTCTCCCTAAAGAGGTGACATCATCTTATTTTAGGGTTTCTAATGTGCAAAAGTGTAAATTAAATATTATTATTTGGTTTAATGGGTAAGATAAGGGTTGTTGACCCCTTATATTATGTTTTACCCTAACTAAGTGGACAAACTATGTTTTAAACTTTTTGTATAAATAGAGATCATGTGAATCTCATTTCATAACATAACTCTCCCATTGTGAGAAGTATTTGGATGAAAGTTTTGCTCTCTTTGGGAAACCTCTTCACTCTTGTTCTCTTTTCTTGGTTTATTATTGTTATTGGTGGAAGACGTAGTGTGCTACCTTTCTTGGAGATTTTCTTTAGCATTTATGGTGGATTTATCTTTGTAAGAGGAGGTTTATCTTGTCATTTCTTGGACTAGGTAAGGACTTATCTTGTTGATGCTTCATTGCTTGGTTACAAGTTTGATTCACTATATTTATTGGGGAGTATAAGGACTTACAACCCCACCATTATCTATCATTTTTTCCTAGAAGTTATTTGGTGCACAAGGTTTTACTAGGAGAAGTAAAAGGGCTTACACCCTCCTAGTATCTCCTAGTTAGTATTTGCTTGCCTTGGGGAGTGTTATCACACAAGTTGCAGGTTGGGAAAATCCCTAAACAACCACCAAATGGAGACAACTTTGAGAACACCTACCCACTCTCACCTTAGGTAGTATTCCCGTCACTTTAGAGATGATAGAATCACCTCAAGGGGGGAAACCTGGTGACCCTAGGGGGAAATGAGATGGAAAATGTGATGTATGAATGGATGCCCCTATAGTTCAAGTTTCTATGTGTGGTCAAGGGATTGAGATAGGTATTGGCGGTAGCCAAGGGTTTCCAAGAAGTATTAGACCTTGCAAATGTTGATTGTACCTACCTGAGACACAAAGAAGTTGAAGATAAAAGACCAAATATATGATGGAAAATAAAGTTAAGATTTCTTTCCCTAATTTATGCAGTTAGTAGAAATATATATCATCAATGAAAATGATAATTAATTATGCAAACAAGTTTCTAAAAGTCTTGTTGAAAGAGAAAGAGATAAACTAGAAACAACTAGATCAACTCAAGTAAGATAGCATTAGACTTTAGCAATGAAACAAGGCCGTTACAAAATATAATTGCAGAAATATTTTGCAGCCTTATGGCTGTAACAAAAAAATTATTACAGCAAGAATACCAGCCACTCAAATTTCCCCAAAGTCTACCAAAACATGCGCTAGGCCTAGTAGTTTATGTGAGAAAAGTTTAGGCAAGTTTCAGTGGTTGATTCAAGAGTTATTTGAGAAGTTTAATTACGGTTGTTTCATCCCTAATGGATGTATATGAAATTTTATTACAACAGCAATCAATACCCATTTATAGGGTATGCCCTAGTGTCTAAGAGGTGTGCTAGGAACAAGGAACAAAACCTAGATTGCATAAAGTTGAAAAGGCAAAAATTCACATTTTGCAATGCACTATTTTATTCTCCAATGCAAAATATTCATATTATTGCCTTTAAAATTGGTAAATGGAGTCTTAGAATAAATAGTTACATCAAAAAATACCCTATGGGTGTAATCCCTTTTACTTCCTAGGGTATTCCAATCAAACTTAGGGTAAATCTAAGAGGGTATACACACTCGTATTCCTCCTAGAAACCCTTGCAAAATAACTTGTAAACTCGTGAAAATTAGATGAAGATTAATGTAGGGTGTATCCAACATAGTCCTCCTAGGTTTTCAAACAACCATAACCAAGAAATAACAAGAAATAACTAACAATGCATATTTTTCCTTACCAATTCCAAGAGAGAGAGATCAAACCCTAGTTTCACCAAGCAAATTCACCATTCAAGATCAAGAGAACAAGAATCCAATAGGTGCACATCACTCCTCATACATTCACCAAAATATAGCACCATAAAACATTTGAAAAAGAGAGAAACACCATAATGCCCAAGAATAGCAAAATTTTCAGCCAAGTAATTCTCACAATGGGAGAGTTATGTTATGAAACGAGATTCACATGATCTCTATTTATACAAAATGTCTAACACATAGTTTGTCCACTTAATTTAAGGGTAAAACACAATATAGGGGTCAAAACTGTCCCCTTTACACAAATAATATTAAATAATTCATTTAAATTTCACTTTTTCACATTAGAAAACCTTAAAAACAAGATGATGTCTCCCTTTTAGGGAAACGTTTTGGCATATTTGACAAATTGTTGAGGTTGGGGATGGAACGTTTGGCCTCAAAAGGATTTATCCTCATGTTATATTCCACTTCTATGCCTCCTCTTATCAAATCATTCCAAGTGTCAATGAGCAACTCCATCACCACCAAACCCTAGCCCCTCTATGACATCAAGCCTAAAAAATGTGACATTTTTCCTCCTTCAAGATAAATGTTTAGGTGGTAGGGGATAGATTAGATCCTCCATGATGCCATGTAAGCCTCCAAAGGAATTCCTCTGTGATCCGATGTGAGGGCACTAGGAATCCAACTTGTGGTATTCTTTCCCTATGGAAGTCCAAGCTAGGATTGTTCTCCCAAAATTGGCCACCAAGCAGGGTCCTGCAAAAAACAAGGGTACGCCCTCCAAAGATCTCAAGTCAAAGATATCATAATAAGTGTAAAACAAATATAATAAGAAAGGCACCTAAACATGTGCATCAAAACTACCTCATAAAATCAAACAAATTCTCCAAGACCATGTACAATTGATCAAGTTTAGATATGGGAGGGGTATCATAAAAGTCCTATTGGGTAGACCAAAACCCTAAAGTAGGGGATGCTCCCAAGGATGGCCTTTCAAGGTTATGTAGTGGATGATGAGGTATATAGGGGTTTAGAATTCATAGTTCAATGAGTTTCATGACATGCAAGTGATTTTATTATCTCATTTATGGGTGCCTTTGTAGGGGGTGTACTGCACCTTCTTCCTCAATGCAACCTTTTTCCAAGCCCATTTATTGCATTTTATTCTTTTAGGATGTTTCCAGGTTGAGGCCAAGGTGGGGCTTCTACCTAAGAATGAAATTTTTTTCCCACCTTGACTCTACCCTAATCACATCATGCATCCCCAAGTTAGAAACATGTGTGGGGATTCTACCTAAGTAATAAAAATAGTGCCCACACATGCTCCTCCCTGGTTGGAATTCTATTATTAGTCATTGTTTTACGGGTTCCATTAGTTTTTTTTTTATGAGAGAGTTTTCATTGTCCTCAGGATCCTTGGGTGAGATTCTAGAAGGTTAATGTTTTTGGATCTTATATTTTTCCAACAATGATCCCCGCGGGACTTCAACCCCTTCTTCCCATGAAATGAGGTACATGCCCTTCTTGGGTCACTAAAGTCAAAGGGCATAGAAGAGAGAAATATTATGGGAGTGTAATGAGAAAAAAGTGGTAAGCATGGTTGGGAATGGTACGATAACCCCTTCAGAGACCCCCAGTTTCAAACCTTCCCCAAAGGTTGGCCACTTACTAGGAAATATATGACACTCACCAAGGTGAAACAGGGTCAAAAGAATAAATTCCAAGCATGCATTCTATAATCAAAAGTAGCATAAATACAACGTGTTTAAATGCTTCAAATATTAGGGTGATTACCTACCACAATACTTGACTTGTACTACATGGAGAAAGACCCATGTGTTGTCCATAAGATAGCTAGTGTGGTGGATGCGTTGACAAAGTATCTAGATTGTGTTGATAGAGCGAGCTTCCACATGTGCAAGTAGACACTGCTAGTCATGTGGTCTCTTGACACTCCATGTCTACAACCAAAGGGACTCAAGACATCATCTCCTTAGTTATCCACAAAATGGGGATAACATCTGGCTCCTACTTGGGGACATGTGTTCGCCATAGATCGCAGAAGAACCACAAAATATCCTGGTAGAATTGTGCCTACATTGAAACAAAAAAATATAAAATCTAGGGTGGTACTATCCCCCTTCGTCCATATACATCAAAACCAAAATTGAAACTAATCTAGAAAACAATTTTTTTAGCATTTTTCAAAAATTTCTAAACTAAGCATGAAACCAATATGCATTTAGAACAAAATGAAATATGTAATGCATATAAACTAACATGAGAAATCAAGATGCAAATGAAAGGAAAACAAGATGACCTACCTAGTTACCTAGGGCCTTGGGGCCCTAAATATTAGGCGATAGATAATGTTAGGTGAAGTCATACAACTAGTCCAACCAGTTGATCATCTCATAAAATTATCTCCCCCTATGCTTAGTCATGTGAAAAAACAAAGATAATTCCAACAGAAAATGATCATGAGAATAAATAGATATATAATCAATCATAAAATGAAACTCATGGAGATGGGTGGGAGGGAGGAAATCCAGCTGGAAATAGAAACCATCATCATGATCATCCTACCTAAAAGTGTAACCACAATCCTAGTCAATCCATCTCTGAGGATGACTATCATATGTAGACAATGGTTCATCTTCATTTACGCACAAAGATCCAAGTCTTATTGAATACTGAGAGGAGACGAGAGAGAAGAAGAAGATTGCATGACTTCCCAGAGAAGAAGATAAGAGGTAAGGGATAACCTCATTTCTAGAGAAAAACACCTCCCTCTAACTTAGGAAACATTTCTTCTTTATCTGAAAATCCCCACCAAAAATCTCAATATGAAAGTACTTCCATTTGGTAGTGTGGACCTTAGAGTGTCCCGAGCTAGCCACGACCTGATGTCTATCAAAATTTGAGCACAATGGATGAAAAATACTCGTAGAACAAATTTGTATCAAGGGATGATTGAATATCACCCTGAGTATGTTGTGACCAGTCATCCTCAAACAAATATGTAATCATGTCATCATCAAGTTTCCAAACATATGAATCATACATGCATGAAAAGTAGTCCTCTAAAGATGACAACTGAAACCCTTTTTCTTGAGGGATACCCTCAATATCATAAATGGGGTCTCTATAAAAATGAGATGAACAAAATCCCACCCACGTATGCCAGTCTGTATGAAAGTGTCTATATGCTCATCAATCATATCCAAAGGTTATTTAATAATACTATCAACATGACTGGAAACAACCATCTCTTTGTCTTTGTGTGTAGGATCTTCAAATTATTCATCACTGAGGCTAGTTGTTTCTTCAACTTCTTGAATAGGAGGAGAGCACGACTGGGCAACCTAAACTTCATCAGGCGAGAGAAAAGATAATGATGCCTCAACATGTTGCACTTCATCAAGATTATTTTTTCTCTTCACGGGTATGCTCTTCCATCGCCTCTTCATCACACGAGGCTTGATCCTTAATGTAAAGTGATTTGTTCTCCTTTAAAAAGGATCTGTCATATTCAAGGGCTCCTATAATACTTCTTCACTTCCATAGTCATGGAATAAAGCATCATAATTTTCTTTCAAAATGGTCACGACTCATCATGTTCTCTTCTTGATGTGTAGGAGGAGAAGAGGTCTCGATGTTTTCATCAAGTGGAAGGGAAGATATGAACACTTCATCTTCATCAAACATCTTTTTAAAATCTTCAACATGATAAACTTCTTTGGTATCTTCTTGGTAACTTTCTTCACATATCTTTCGTTCAATCACTTCTTCATATATTGTCTCATCATCGACCAAAAAACCTTCTCTGCAAAGAGCGTGTTTGAGCTCTTGGAAAGCATCTTGCAAACTCTAAGTAGTTGGCTAATAATGCCTGAGAAATTCTTTAATATGTAGAAGAAGGGATACTCTTCAGATTACATGAGTGTGCAAGCTAATCATTTTGAATTGATTCTAGTGAAGACACTAATGTTTTTATCAACACATATTCATGTATCACATTTAATCTTGAATCATACTTCATATAATTCACGACATGGGTGATTACTAGAGATGGATCATGATTAAATTTAGGGAAATTTTTCCTCCACTCTGTAGAGCAATGATTTGGATACCTATGAATATTATGAACATCAATAGAAGGACATACATTATGGAATTCCCATGGTAAGTCCCGTGAGGCCATGGTTCCATCACTTAGGGTAATACCTCAATGGTGTCGCAAGATGATCTCAAGGCTCATCAAAGGATGGAAAGGGGGAAAAGGGAAAAACGGGTTCTTGGGAAGGTGGAGTTGCCAGATAAAATTCAAGAAGAGCTCATCAAGGGTGGAAAGGGAATGTCCTTTAGGTGGATTTATCAAGAAATCTAGGGAAGAGGCTTTGGGATAGCTTGCCAAAGTTTCTTCGGGGTTTAGAAGAGGATTCAAAATCCTCCCCATAAACAATGCCAAAATTTTATCGTACAAGTTGTTGGTTGGGAAAATCCTGACCCAACCATCAAATGGTGACAAATTTGAGGACACCTACCCACTGTGACCTTAGGTAGGTATTCATGTCACTTTATAGATGGTATAATCACGTCAAGGGGGGAATATCAGTGAAATTAGTGGGAAATGAGATGGAAAATGTGATGTATGAATGAATTCCCCTATAGGTCAAGTTTCTATGTGTGGAGAAAGGATTTAAATAGGTATTGGTGGTAGCCAAAGGTTTCCAAGAAGTAGTAGACCTTGCAAATGCTGATTGTACCTACCTGAGACACAAAGAAGACATAGATACAAGCCAAAATATATGATGGACAAGTAAGTTAATATTTTTGTCCCTAATTGTCGCAGTTAGTAGAAGTATATATCATCAATGAAAATTATAATGAATGCTGCAAAAAAGTTGCTAAAAGTCTAGTTGAAAGAGCAAGAGATAAACTAGAAACAACTAGATCAACTCAAGTAAGATAGCATTAGACTTTAGCAATGAAACAAGGTTGTTACAAAAGATAATTGAATAAATATTTTGCAGCCTTATGGATGTAACAAAAATTTATTACAGCAATAACAACAACCACTAAAACTTCCCAAAAGTCTACCAAAAAGTGTGTTAGGCCTAGTAGTTTATGTGGGGAAATTTTAGGCAAGATTCAATGGTTGATTCAAAAGTTATTTGAGAAGCTTAATTAGGGTTTCTGCATCCCTAATAGCTGTAGATAAAATTTTATTACAAAAACAATCAATACCCCTTTAGATGGGATTCCCTAGTGGCTAAGAGGTGTGTTAGGCACAAGGAACAAAACCCAGATTGCAGAAAGTTGAAAAGGAAAAAATTCACGTTTCCCAATGCACTATTTTATTTCTCCAATGCAAAATATTCAGATTAGTGCCTTTAAAATTGGGTAAATGGAGTCTTATAATAAAGAGTTATATCAAAAAATACCCTAGGCGTGTAGGCTCTTTTACTTCCTAGGGTATGCATATCAAACTTAGGGTAAATCTAAGAGGGTATACACACTCGAATTCCTCCTATCAACCCTTGCAAAATAACTTGTAAACTTTAGAAAATTATATGAAACTTAATGGAGGGTGTATCCAACATACTCCTCCTAGGGTTTCAAACAAGCATAACCAATAAATAGCAAGAAATAACTAATAGTGCAGATGTTTCTTTACCAATTCCAAAAGAGGGAGATCAAACCCTAGTTTCACCAATCAAATTCACCATTCGAGATCAAGAGAACAATCATCCAAGAGGTGTGCATCACTCCTCCTCATCCATTCACTAAAATATAGCACCATAAAACATTTTCAAAAGAGAGAAACACCATAATGTCCAATAATAGCGAAAATTTCAGCCAAGTACTTCTCACAATGAGAGAGTTATGTTATGAAATGAGATTCACATGATCTCTATTTATAGAAAATGTCTAACACATAGTTTTTCCACTTAATTTTAGGGTAAAACAAAAGATAAGGGTCAACAACCCTAATATTTCCCCTTTACACAAATAATATTAAATAATTCATTTAAATTTCACTTTTGCACATTAGAAAACCCTAAAAATAAGATGGCGTCTCCCTTTTAGGTCAATGTTTTGGCATATTTGACAAATAGTTGAGGTTGGGGATAGAATGTTTGGCCTTACAATGCCTTCTCCTCATATACTATTCCCCCTCTATTCTTCCTCTGATCAAATCATGCCAAGTGTCAATGAGAAACTCCATCACCACCAAACCCTAGCCCCTCTATGATCCCAAGCCTAAAAAATGTGACTTTTTTCCTCCTTCAAGCAAAACATTTGGGTAGTAGGGGATAGGTTATATCCTCCATGATTCCATGTAAGCCTCCAAAGGCATGTCTCTGTGATCTGGTGTGTGGGACCTATGCATCCAACCTATGGGATTCTTTCCTCATGGAAGTCCAAGCTAGGATTATTCTCCCAAAACTGGCCACCAAGCAGGGTCTTGGAAAACAAAAGGGTATGCCCTCCAAAGATCTCAAGTCAAAGATATCATGAAAAGTGTAAACCACATCTAACAAGAAAGGAAACTAAACATGTGCATCAAAAATAACTCTTCAAATCAAACAAATTCTCTGAGACCCTATACAATTGACCAAATTTAGTTTTGGGAGGGGTGTCATAAAAGTCCTATTGTGTAACACCCTGTTTCCCCCAGCTTGTAAATATAACTGGACTGGCCAAGAACTATGGAAAACTCATAAATGTGAATGACATTTTGACCTTATTGCAAGACTTATGAGAGGGGATGTGCAGAAAAAGAGACGACGATGGAAGTGGAAGGCACCTGAAAAGGTGGCGTTAACTTCCACCAAGAATTAATACCGTATTTGGACTCCACTTGCTCGGAGAACCAAAAGCAGCTCGCTGGCCCTGAATTTAATGCCTTGCAGGCTGGTAGGTTGATGGCTTGATGAGGGATGGGGATGTGAACCGCCTATCCATAGAGCCATCATGACTGACCAACGCGAGGGTAATCGTGCCACACACAACCTCACGAGAGGATAAGGCGTATGGCAGAAGCGATTGAGAGGGAAGACGCGAGGGGAACTCTGGCATTTTTACACAGAGTGAGTGATAGCAGAGGGGAAGGATTGAAACCTTCACTCCTAGTCATTGGTAGACGGAGAGATGCAGTCTCATGACATCATGGTCTTATCTTGGGGGTGGCTAGTGGTAAATCCGCTGGGAGTCGCTACGCCTACGGTTGGGTGGAAACGAGCACCCCTCTCAGTAGTCGCACCCACTTCTGAAGTTATTTCTGATAAGTGTTTTGCTCATATTGCATCTTGAAATTCATATGCTGACATATATGCTCATAAACTGTGAAATGGTGAACAATTACAGTATAAGAATGTTTGTGCAGTGTTTTGATAAGTAATGTTAGATATATGCTTATAATAGAAAGACCACACATGGCTTATGTTGAGAAATGAATTTAATTAGGCATGAGTCAAACTAAGTTAGGATTCCAGCCCGTTTTCAAGAAGCTGTTTACCCTTATCTGCCTCTAGAAATGCCCCAGTATAGATCTCTTCACAAAGATTCCCTCCTTAGAAAGGTTCACCAAGAACCCATAAAAAGGACTTGAACACGCAAGTATTATTAACCCTGTATGAGGAGGAATGACCCTCTTAAGGTTTTGAGGTAGTAGTGTAGGTATATGTAACAAATCAACGAATGAGATCTCGTCGGATGACCCATAGCCATTCACGACCTTTAGATTGACGAAAGTAACGAGGGCATTACACACCTTGCCCCTTTTTACCTCTATCTTTGTGAACAACGAGGAAATTTGGATCGTAGATCCCAAGACCCAGGAGAACATTTGGACCATTGATCTTTCCACATCCACAAAGTAGTGGAAGAATGCACAAGGTGGGACAATCTGAGCCGTTGGATCTCATCATAAATTCTATCGGCCATTGGATCGGGTTAAGATGCTCGGAGTTTAGTCTCTGGAGTGTGCGCAGGAAGGATGGATCTAGACCATTAGATCTTAGTCCAATTACCCATCAGCCGTCAGATCAGACCGGAGCTGTCCGAGGGTTACCATCGGGAGTCCAACCATCGACATATTGGGATTCTCAAGGATAAGAAAATCAAGACACTTCAAGTCTTGAAACGTCGGGAAGATATGAACCGCCCGTCGAGGATACACGTGGCAGAGATCGAGGTTTTCTATCGGGAGTCAGGAAATCGACATTACTGTGGACAGGAGATCGGAGAAGTCCGAAGTAAAAACCCCAGAAAAATCTGAGCCGTCCGTTTAGGGAGACAGGTGTCCGAAATCCGTAGAGAGTCGGGACATTCGACATTGGGAAATCGGAGTTCCTGAGGATGTGAGAATGGGAACATCACAAATCTCAAAATCCTGAGGAAATCGAGACCGTCCATCAGAAGAGGACGCGTGGTAGCAATCGTCGCCATTGGGGAAAGTCCCGACAGGAAGTTGTTGTTCGGTGTTTGTGTCATCGAGATATCGGGAATCCTGATGACAATTTGTTTATGCATTTTGGAGTCGCGACGCTCGAAACCCCGATGAATGGGAGCCAGCTATAAACATAGTGGGAAGACGAAATTCAAAGGATCGGGAATTCCGTGAGCCCATACATTTTGGCATTGAAAACCTCGTATCCCCGATGGGGGGATAAGACTGCGGTCACAGGGATCGTGGTCATGTAAACTAGGAGCCTAGCTAGGAGAGCTAGAGCGTAAAGGGCGTGTCGGGATTCGAGGAATCACGAGTCCTGGGGATGTTTGCATTTCGACATTGGAAAGTCTGAAACCCCGATGAGTAGGTATGGCTGCGATCACATAAAGGGAGGTCGTACGAACCTAAAAGACTAGCCCAAGGGGACTAGCAGAAGTTGGAGTGCATCGGGAATCAGAGGATCGTGGATCCAAAGGGCATATGCATTTTGGCATTAGAAAACCCGAACCCCGATGAAAAGAAAAATATAAGGCTGCGGTCTCGTGAGCATGGTCGTGTGGACCAGGCCATAGCCCGGAGGGGCTAAGGCCGGAAGAGAGCTCATCGAAGATCGGAGAATCAAGGGCATAGGAACCCTCGACAGTAGAAAGGAAAAAACCTCGAAAACCTGAAATTGTCATCAGGGGAAGACCACGGTTAGGTGTAGAGAGCCGTATAGGCGAATGAAAGACCTGTTGCTCAAGGTTGGCATTTCACTGATGCAAGCTTCAGGGATTCTCATTGTCGAGAACTAAACAAAAAGGTTTGATTTAGGTAGTGGGTATATGACAAAGTGGTATCAGAGCATGGTTACAACACTCGGCCTGATTGGGCTCATGCACGAGTCGTGCATAAACTCCGTTCGAAGCACTCCTACGAGGAGTAACCCCCTAACTTGACTCTCTGGTCCAGGATTAAAAACTTGGAAAGTAAGAACCCGATTGTGTACGCATGTGAAAGAGTTATGAATTTATGATCAAATTATAAAAAATGAATTTAACTCTTGACTAATAACCAACGTTTGTCTTTTCACTCGAGCGGATGATCAACCGCGGGAATCTACAGACACAGAGTATGGTGACTCACCAAGAGGTGGGAGAAGGCTCCCACGACAGGGACGAAGAGTCTGACGAAAGAAGAGCAATAGGAACCCCTCCAGACCTAGCTGAGACTGTGAGGAGTCTCATGGTCGAATTTCAAAGCTGCAAGGCTGACAATGAAAGGATGATGAAAGAACAAGAAAAGAAAACCGAAATTAATGCAGTTCTACTGCAGAGCTTATCTGACCTACAACGACAAATGCAACATGAACCTGAGATGAAGAATCATGGTCATGTCAGTGGCCATACTGGGAGAAGCACATCAAGAAAGGTCCACCCCAGAGGTAAAGGACCAGTGCCATACGATTCCACTGAGAAGGAAGCTGGCGATTCAGAAGGCTCTTCCAGCAGCAGGACCAGTTCCTACTCTCGCAGAAAACAGAAGAAGAAAAAGACTTCCAAGAGTCATAAATTTGAGGAATTCAAAAAGGCCAAACCTCCCTCTTTCGACGATGAGATAAATAAGGGAGAGGAAGCCGAGGCCTGGCTACTTGGACTGAAGAAATATTTCAGAGTTCATGACTTTTTAGAGAATTTGAAGGCCCGAGTGACCACTTTCAATTTGAACGGAAAGGCTTCCATCCGGGGGGAAGACCTTAAGAATATGAAGGGGGTTCGCGAGGAGGACCTGTCTTGGAAAGGGTCTGAGAAGTACTTTCGGAAGAAGTATTTGTCGGAAAGATATTTCGACGAGAAGGCTAAAGAGTTCTATGAACTCAAACTGGGACAACTTACTATGGAGGAATATGTCAACAAATTCCTCGACTTATTGAAATATGTACCCTACATCAAAGCAGAGAAGGCGAAGTCACAACACTTCATCAGTGGGCTACCCAAAGAATACTGGGACCGAATCAAATTCGACGAGCCAAAGACCTTAGAAGACACTATATGAAAGGCAACATATTGTCATGAACAATGTGGACATCGGGCAGAGTCTCGTGGAGACTGGAAACAAAAGAATGGTTCAAAATTTCAGAAGAAGGGGAGAAAATCCTCGGGATTGAAAAAACTGCAAGAAGACCCACAGAATGAACTTTCCAACCCATAGTGTACTCCAACAGAACTTTCCCTCGGGGGACGGAAATAAAACTTCTGGACCTATACCGGCAAAGACGAATAACCCAAAGAAAGAACCTTTGAAATGCTGGGATTGCGGAGGAGAGAATCTCCGGAGAGACTGTCCACACTGACAACAGAACAGTCAGAAAGTCTATAACCTTCAGGAAGCTACCACAGTTAATGATGTGGCAAGGAGTGTGCCACAGATTTATGCAGCCTTGGATAATAACCAAGTTGACCACCAAGCTTCAGTGGTGGAAATAGAAGGTATGATTTTCAACCATTTAGTGTCTATTTTGATTGACCCTGGTTCAAATTTGAGTTATATAGCCCCTAGAGCTATTGATAAGTATAAACTACAGCCACATAAGCAAACTAAACCATGGTTGGTACAGTTAGCCACTGGCACCAAAATAAAGGTAGTAGAGGTCATACCAGTCTACCAATTAATGTTGGGTGATTTCCCCACCCAAGCAACCCTTAATGTATTACCCCTGGGATCATACAACCTGTTGATTGGTATGGATTGGCTGGCCACCCATAAAGCCAAATTGGATTGTTACCATAAAACCTTAGAATGTGTGAGCAAAGAAGGACAAAGGATAACCCTCCAAGGGATCCGAAAACCGGTCTCGGTGAGACAGATATCAACCCTGCAAATGAGAAAGTATTGCCGAAGGGGATGTCCCCTATATGCAATACAGGTACTGAAAACAATCAAAGGCGCTAAACCAAGCCCCGATGATCACCCTACCCTGAGAGAATACAAATATGTATTTCCGGAAGAGGTACCGGGTCTACCTCCAAGAAGAGACATTGACTTCTCAATAGAACTCACACCAGGAGCGGTGCTGATGTCTAGAACACCCTACCGGATGAGCACGCCTGAGTTAGTTGAACTCAAATTGCAATTGAAAGAAATTATGGACAAGGGTTATATTCAACCCAGCGTGTCCCCATGGGGAGCACCAGTCATGTTTGTGAAAATGAAGGATGGCACCCTTAGACTGTGCATAGATTACAGACAACTCAATAAAGTAACCATAAAGAACAAGTACCTGTTGCCCAGGATCAATGATCTATTCGATCAGTTGGGAGGTGCGTCTGTGTTCTCAAAGATTGACTTGAGGTCGGGATACCATCAAGTCCGAATTAAGGGTGAAGACATCCATAAAACCGCTTTCCGGACACGGTATGGTCACTATGAGTTTGTGGTAGTGCCATTTGGGTTAACCAATGCCCCTGCCACTTTCATGTGCTTAATGAACAATGTACTCAATAAATTTTTCGATAAATTTGTACTAGTTTTCATTGATGACATATTAATCTACTCTCATAATAGAGAAGAACATGAAGAGCATCTTAGGCTTGTGCTGCAAGTGCTAAGAGAGCATCAACTCTATGCTAAATTTAGTAAATGTGATTTCTTTTAGAAGCAAATACACTACTTGGGACACGTTCTGTCCGAGGAAGGGGTAGCAGTAGATCCTGACAAGATCAGGTCTATCATGGAATGGCCTACCCCAAAGGATGTCTTAGACATCAGATCCTTTATGGGATTGTCGGGATACTATAGAAGATTTATAAAAGATTTTTCCAAGATTGATTGTCCAATCACTGCCCTCCAGAAGAAGGGAACAAAATTCCTGTGGACACAACAATGTGAATAAAGATTTCAAACCTTGAAAAATTTACTAACCCATGCACCCGTGTTGAAAATCGATGATCCAAAAGCTGACTTCCTTGTGTGCACAGATGCCTGTAAGGAAGGGCTTAGAGGAGTCCTTATGCAGGAAGGAAGGGTGATCTACTACGAATCCCGAAAGTTGAATGAACATGAGGTCAACTATGTGATTCATGATCTAGAACTGGTTGCCATAGTGCATGCCTTAAAAATGTGGATGCATTACCTCTTGGGGAGAAAATTTGTGCTTATGACAGATCACTGTGGATTACGGTATTTGTTTGATCAACCCAAGATGAATGCTAGACAAGCTAGATGGATGGTCCTCCTTAGTGAATTTGATTTTGAAATCAAACACATTAAAGGGAAGGAAAATAGGGTGGCCGATGCCCTCAGCAGAAGCATGAAAATGATTCACCTGGCAGTAGTGAGTACCTGCGAGACAGATTTCAAGAGCAGAGTCAAAGAGGCACAAGAGACAGATTCCTTCGTTCGAAATGTGACCCTGTACCTACAACAAGAACCCACTGGAGTAAAATACAAAGGCTATCAGATGACCGAAGGAGGTTTTCTCACCTACAGAGATAGACTGTACATTCCCAATTGTGACGACTTGAAGAGGTTCATCATGGATGAACTACATAAAAGACCCTACACTGGTCACCCAGGATACCAGAAAATGATTACTGCCACCCGAAAACAATTTTATTGGCCGAGATTGAAGAAGGATGTAGCCAAATATTTGGCCCAATGCATAGAATGCCAACAGGTTAAAGTAGAACATCGACACCCAGCAGGACTATTACACCCTTTACCCATCCCAGAATGGAAATGGGAAACCATCTCCATGGATTTTATCACTGGATTACCAACTTCAACCAAACAGAATGATGCCATTATGGTGGTGGTGGATAAACTGAGCAAGTCCGCTCATTTCATCCCCGTCAAATCCACCTGCAAGGCGATAGATATCGCCCAGATATTCATGAAAGAGGTATTCAGACTGCATGGTATGTCGAAAGAGATAATATCTGACAGAGATACAAAATTTACATCAAATTTTTGGAAGTCGCTGATGATGGGTTTAGAGACCAAATTGTTGTTTAGTACCGCCTATCACCCTCAAACCGACGAACATACAGAAAGAGTAAATCAGATATTAGAGGATATGTTAAGGATGCATGTAATGTATCAACCCCGGAAATGGGAAGACTACCTGCCATTGGTAGAATTTGCCTACAACAACGGCTACCAAGCATCCTTAAAGATGAGTCCCTTTGAGGTCCTCTATGGTAGACAGTGTAATACACCGGTCAGCTGGAGTAACCCTGTAAACATGATTTCTATTGGACCCGATATGTTGAAAGAGATGGAACAACAAGTGACTCAGATAAAACAAAATCTGAAGGTCGCTCAGAACCAACAGAAAAGTTACGCTGATCAAAAGAGAACTCCAAGAGATTTCAAAATAGGAGACCATGTATTTCTCAGAATTAAGCCCAGAAGGAGTTCCCTCAAAATGGGAGCTTGTGCCAAGTTGGCACCCTGGTACTGTGGACCCTTTGAGGTTCTCGATAGAGTGGGACCTGTAGCCTATCGGCTAGCACTTCCTCCCACAGTAAAAGCACATAATATTTTCCATGTTTCATTATTGAAGAAATATGTACATGATGCTAATCATATAATTGACTGGTCTGTGATCCAGGTGGAACCGGA
>ML814540.1:64219-85378 GCA_009831015.1 Picea engelmannii | reverse complement strand
TTTCATTATTGAAGAAATATGTACATGATGCTAATCATATAATTGACTGGTCTGTGATCCAGGTGGAACCGGAGGGAGAATTTCTACCAGAACCCCAATGCATATTGGATAGAAAGGAAACCCCACTCCAGAACAGAACCATTTCATAGGTCAAGGTGTAGTGGAAACATTTTGGCCCAGATGAGGCTACATGGGAGATGGAAGATGCCATGAGACAGGCATATCCGATTTTGTTTACTTTTGTAAATGCAATTCATGTTAGTAGATAAGAACATCGAGGATGATGTTCCTTTTAAGGGGGAGGGAATTGTAACACCTTGTTTCCCCCAGCTTGTAAATATAACTGGACTGGCCAAGAACTATGGCAAACTCATAAATGTGAATGACATTTTGAACTTATTGTAGGACTGCTGAGAGGGGATGTGCATAAAAAGAGACCATGATGGTGGTGGAAGGCACTTGAAAAGGTGGCGTTAACTTCCACCGAGAATTAATACCGTATTTGGACTCCACTGGCTCGGAGAACCAAAAGTGGTTCGCTGGCCCTGAATTTAATGCCTTGCAGGCTGGTAGGTTGATGGCTTGATGAGGGATGGGGAGGTGAACCACCTATCCGTAGAGCCATCATGACTGACCAACGCAAGGGTAATCGTGCCACATGCAACTTTGCGAGAGGATAAGGCGTATGGCAGAAGCGATTGAGAGGGCAGACGTGAGGGGAACTCTGGCATTTTTACACAGAGTGAGTGATAGCAGAGGGGAAGGATTGCAACCTTCTCTCCTGGTCACTAGTAGATGGAGAGATGCAGTCTCACGGCATCGTGGTCTCATCTCAGGGGTGGATAGTGGTAAATCCACTGGGAGTCGCTATGCCTACGGTTGGGTGGAAACGAGCACCCCTCTCAGTAGTTGCAGCCACTTCTGAAGTTATTTTTGATAAGTGTTTTTCCCATATTGCATCTTGAAATTCATATGCTGACATATATGCTCATAAACTGTGAAATAGTGAACAATTACAGTATAAGAATGTCTGTGCATTGTTTTGATAAGTAATGTTAGATATATGCTTATAACAGAAAGACCATGCATGGCTTATGTTGAGAAATGAATTTAATTAGGCATGAGTCGAACTAAGTTAGGCTTCCAGCCCGTTCTCGGGAAGCTGTTTACCCTTATCTGCCTCTGGAAATGCCCCGGTATAGATCTCTTCACAGAGATTCCCTCCTTAGAAAGGTTCACCAAGAACCCCAAAAAAGGACTTGAACGTGCAAGTCTTATTAACCTTGTACGAGGAGGAATGACCCTCTTAAGGTTCCGAGGTAGCAGTGTAGGGATATGTAACAAATCGACGAATGAAATCTCGTCGGATGACCCATAGCCATTCATGACCTTTAGATTGACGAAAGTAACGAGGGTGTTACACAACTTGCCCGTTTTTACCTCTATCTTCATGAACAACGAGGAAATCAGGATCGTAGATCCCAAGACCTAGGAGAACATTTGGACCATTGATCTTTCCACATCCACAAAGTAGTGGAAGAATGCACAAGGTGGGACAATCTGAGCTGTTGGATCTCATCAGAAATTCCATCGGCCATTGGATCGGGTTAAGATGCTCGGAGTTTAGTCTCTGGAGTGTGTGCAGGAAGGACGGATCTAGACCGTTATATCTTGGTCCAATTACCCATCAGCCGTCGGATCAGACTGGAGTTGTCCGAGGGTTACCATCGGGAGTCCAGCCATCGACATATCAGGATTCTCAAGGACATGAAAATCGAGACACTTCAAGTCTCGAAACACCGGGAAGATCTGAACCGCTCGTCGAGGATACACGTGGCGGAGATCGAGGTTTTATATCGGGAGTGGGGAAATCGACATTCCCATGGAAAATAGATCGGAGAAGTCTGAAGTAAAAACCTCGACAAAATCTGAGCCTTCCGTTTAGGGAGACAGGTGTCCGAAATCCGTAGAGAGTCAGGACATTCGGCATTGGGAAATCAGAGTTCCTGAGGATGTGAGAATGGGAACATCACAAATCTCGAAATCCTGAGGAAATCGAGACCGTCCATCAAAAGAGGACGCATGGCAGCAATCAGCGCCATCGGGGAAAGTCCCGACAGAAAGTTGTTGTTCAACGTTTGTGTCATCGGGATATCGAGAATCCTGATGACAATTTGTTTATGCATTTTGGAGTCGCGACGCTCGAAACCCCGATGAGTGGGAGCTAGCTGTCAGCATAGCGGGAAGACGGAATTCGAAGGATCGGGAATCCCGTGAGCCCATACATTTTGGCATTGAAAACCCCGTAGCCCTGATGGGGGTATAAGACTGCGGTCACGAGGATCGTGGTCATGTGAGCTAGGAGCCTAGCTAGGAGAGCTAGTGCGTAAAGGGCGCGTCGGGATTCGAGGAATCGCGAGTCCTGGGGACGTTTGCATTTCGACATTGGAAAGTCCAAAACCTCGATGAGGAGGTATGGCTGCAGTCACATAGAGGGAGGTCGTACGAACCCAAAAGACTAGCCCAAGGGGACTAGCAGAAGTTGGAGTGCGTCGGGAATCGGAGGATCGCAGATCCAAAAGGCATATGCATTTTGGAATTAGAAATCCCGAACCCCAACGAAAAGAAAAATATAAGGTTGCGGTCTCATGAGCACGGTCATGTGGACCAAGCCATAGCTAGGAGGGGCTAAGGCCGAAAGAGAGCTTGTCATATATCGGAGAATCAAGGGCATAGGAACCCTCGATAGTAGAAAGGAAAAAACCCCGAAAACCTGAAATTGTCATCAGGGGAAGACCACGGTTAGGTGTAGAGAGCCGTATAGGCAAATGAAAGACCCGTTGCTCAGGGTTGGTATTTCACTGATGCAAGCTTAGGGGATTCTCATTGTCGATAACTAAACGAAAAAGTTTGATTTAGGTAGTGGGTATATGACATATTGGGTAGACCAAAACCCTCAAGTAGGGGATGCTCCAAAGGATGGCCTTTCAAGATTATGTAGTGGATGATGAGGTGGATAGGGGTTTAGAATTCATATGTCAATGAGTTTCATGACATACAAGGGCTTGTATTATCTCATTTATAGGTGCCTTTGTAGGGGTTGTGTTGTAGCTTCTTCCTCAATGCAACCTTTTTCCAAGCCCATTTATTGCCTTTTATTATTTTAGGATGTTTCTAGGTTGAATCCAAGGTGAGGCTTCTACCTAAGAATGAAAAATTGTGCCCACCTTGAATCTACCCTGGAGACATCATCATTCCACAAGTTGGAAACATGTATGGGGCTTCTACCTAAGCAATAAAAATAGTTCCCACACATGCTCCTCCCTGGTTGGAATTCTATTATTAGTCATTCTTTTACGGGTCCCATTAATTTTTTATGAGAGTGTTTTCATTGTCCTTTGGACCCCTTGGCGAGCATATAGAAGGTTAATGTTTTAATCTCATATCTTTTTCCAACAACCATCCCCTGGGCCTTCAACGCCTTCTTCCCATTAAATGAGGTACATGCCCTTCTTGGGTCACTAAAGTCAAAGGGCCTAGAAGAGGGAAATATGATGGGAGTGTAATGACCGGAAATTCGTAAGCATGGTTGAGAATGGTGCGATAACCCCTTAAGGGACCCCCATTTGCAAACCTTCCCCAAAGGTTGACCACTTACCAGGAAATCTATGACACTCACCAAGTTGAAAAATGGTTAAAATAATAATGTCCAAGCAGGTGTTCTATAATCAAAAGAAGCTTAAATACAACAAGTTGAAATGCCTCAAATATTAGGGTGTTTACCTACCACAATACCTAACTTGTACCGCATGGAGAAAGACCCATGTGATGTCTAGAAGCTAGTTGGTGTGGTGGATCCGTTGACAATGGATTCAGACTATGGTTATAGATAGGGCTTCCACATGTGCAAGTGGACACTACTAGTCATGTGGTCTCTCAAAACACCATATCTGCAACCTGAGGGCCTTGAGACATCATCTCCTTAGTTATCCAAAAAACGGGGATAACATGGAGTAAGAGGGTTTACAACCCCAATGAGATATAATTGTTAGCTCTTTATTTACTTGACTCCATAACACAATAGTTAAAGGCACTCGTATAATTGTATTGGAGAAATAAAGTATTGCAATGGTTAACGTGAAATTTCAGGATTTGGAGGTTATCTAAATTCAAATTTATTCTTTTCTCTATTTGCTTGGTTGAGACATTAGGGTGTCATGTTTATCTAATTACTTCTTTCTGTTGTTATAAACTTGTATCTACATCCATTAGGGATGCATAAACCCTAACACTTTTTTGTCTATAACTCTCTACTCATTCGTCAAAAGTTTCTAAGAGTTTGCCACATTAATCTACTTGGCCTAGCGTAAATTTTGGGTGGACTCTTTGTAAATTTTGGTGGTTGGATTTATTGCTGTAAAAACTTGTTTTATACAGCCATAAGGTTTCAAAACAACTCTTCAAACACTCTCTATTACAACCTTGTTTCATTTCTAAAGTCTTGTGCTTTCATTCTTGAGTATCACTAGTGTTTATTTAACTTATCTCTTGTATCATCTGTTGGACTTTTAGCAATTGTTTAGTAGATTTAACACTTATTTTCTTGCTGATATACATTGTTTTTTACTACTGAAATTAGGGACATCAAGCCTAACTTTTTTTTCCACCTAACATTATACACATATACTCAGTTTGTTCTTGTGTCTCAGGCAGGTATATCATTCTTTGTAGGTGTTCTTATCTCTTGGAAACCATTGGCTACCACCAATATTCTTTCCCAAGACATTATGCATCTTCTATCTTGACCTATAGGGGGAATTTTATTCATCTCTTCACTTTCCATCTCGTTCCCCCCAAGGTCATTGGGATTCCCCCTTTGAGGTGATTGTATCATCTCTAAAGTGACGAGAATACCTACCTGAGGTGACAGTGGGTAGGAGTTCTAAAATTTGTCGCCATTTGGTGGTTGGGTCAAGATTTTCCCAACCTACAAATTGTGCGATAACATGTTCCATAGAGGTAACTGGATAGTTTTCCTTATTGGAGGCTCAATTCAAATTTCAGAAATCTATACATATTCTTATCTCCCTAGATTTATTTATGATAGGAACCATATTGGACACCCATGTTGAGTGGTGGACTTTGAAGATGATCCAGTCCTCCAATAGTTTCTTTAGTTCCTTTTGAATGAGTAGTTCAAGGGTGGGGTGCATTTTCCTTAACTTTTGTTGGAATGGCTTGACACCTTTGTTATCACTGAAATTTCATCCACAAATGGTTATATGAATACAACATCTCCAAACACCTATTAGTTCACCCACAACTTCAAATATGAATTTCCAAAAGGCACAAACTATACAATTGGTTAAAAAATTAACATGCACATAAGAACTACATGAAGAGTGCGCACATGCGCAGGTCAGAAACATCATAAAAGCGCACATGCACCTAAGGTGCATATGTGTACGATAAAAGCCGCACACTCCTAAGAACAACGCATTTATGCTTCTTGTCGACCCCTCACCCACTTCTGTTTCATATCCCAAGTCAATTTGACCCTCAAATCCGAGCTGAATCCGAGTGGGGGGGTTGGTCAAAGACCTAAAGGTGCCCTAAAGGGCCCCTTGTTCACACTAAAGACCGGTTGGATAATGCCTCCAAGATTTGCTATAAGAAGAGGCCATGGGTGCACTATGAATTCAAGAATCTCATTGTATTGTTATGCTGCCACTATTCTCCTACAAGGAACCTCTTTCCTTCTTGGAGCACACTAGCATAATCTCATTAAGCTATTCACCTCACCTCTTCATGAGGGAATAAGCTTGAATTTATTCACCACTTCCTTTCTAGTTTTCCATTTGTAAGAAGAGCTCTCACATAGGGGACTCAAGATCCCTCCCTTGGAGGAAGAGGGGATCCATAAGTCCCCCTTTTTCCTTGGTGTTTGCCCACTAATACAATCCATCCATTGGTGGCATGAATATTGGTCTATTGTTTGATTAAGTTTGGTTTTAATTTCCTTATGCATTGTAGTTTTGTTTCTTTAGTTGTTATTAGCTTAGTTGTTTGTTTATTTCATGTGATTGAGTCATTTGACTCATACACTAACTTTTGTCTTGTTCAATTGACCCAATTGGACTTGCAAGTGTCCCTCTTTTTCTCATTCAAGTGCCGAAAAGGATACAACATATTGGTGACCATACTGGGGAAAGGTATCAATTCCCTCCCTATTTGGGTTGTTTGAGCTCTTCTTTTTTATCTATTTACCTTGCAGGGATCATAACCAGCCCAGCCCTACTTGCAAAGAGATGAATTCAGAGTTGGAATAAGAGAATTTCACTTAAAATTTTCTTCCCGGACGCGTATCAGAGCGTGCACATGTTTTTCATCCCACAGACACATCTTCCGGGCACGTGCGACAATAGCACTGTGTTTCCCAATGCATTCTATGCACGGTGTGCCAACAGTTCCTTGTTTCTCTGTGCATTGGCACCACATACGCCTCTGTCTAAACTGGGGCCCGTGCATCTGTCCAGAAATCCAATATTGTAAGAGTTTTTGTGATGTTTGGAAGGCCCCTAGCCTTCTAACTATTGATTCTATTCAATTTGTAAATGCACCACACATATATTCCCTCTCCACATGAAGGGTTATTCAAAACATAGGCACTTAGGAGGTTAAAAAGAACCATATTTCTCCTCTCTTTCTTTCATTTTTCCACATAGATGGCTTGTTTTGATTGTAAAAGTTAAGTTAAGATAATTTTCTATCACATATATAAACACTTACATTGGGACCATAAATCAAACTTCAATCATTGAGTATGATATTCTCTCGCACCATAGAGTGATCTTGGGAATCAAAAAAATGATTGAGGGAAGATTTCATCTCCTTTAAAAAAAACAAAATCTTTTAGGAGAGGACAAAGCCCCCCTAGGGCCCTTCTTAGTTTCTTTTCAAAACATCTTAAATTTGTAAGGGCCCATACATGCCCACACGTTGCAAAGATTAGGATAGTTTTTGAAGCTACTTTCTTAGTTTACATCACTAGGGGAGTTTAAAGATTATTGTAACGGGCCCATACATGCCCACATGCTTGTAATCTAGGATAATTTTTTAAGCTTTATTAGATTAAATCACATTAGGAAGTTTAAAGGATTGGTAAGGACCCACATGTCCACATGCTATTTCTTTAGGGACTTTAAAATTCTGCAAGGTTGTACCAATGGAATATAGTAAGATAGGTAATCAAGACTTGTAAAGGACCACATGAAGTCCACATGCTACAAGGTGACAACTAACTTATTAACAATTTGGCACATTTTATCACTTGCTCACACACAAAGTCACTACTCACTCACATAATTTCATCTCAAATTGTGGAGGTTGAAGTAGGTTTCCTCCCAAGGGATTCCAAAACGTCCCACTATTTCTTGAAGGAATTATCCACTCCCACTTAATTCAAACAAGATTGGTTCACACTCCCAATCTCTCAAACAACCACACCTAAAATTTTTCTAAAAAACTCACTAAGTTTTCCTCCACAGGAGGTGCCAAAATATTTTTTTTAGTCTAGGTAGGATCTCGGGCATAGGAATCCAAAAATCTCCTCGTTATCTGGTTCTCACATCTTCAAACATTAGAAGTTGACAAATAGGGAACTTTAAAATCCTCCAAGTCAAGTGTTCCTACACCATAAGGCAGGGAGATACCCTTGAAGGGTCAAATGCCGAGGTACATTTTTTTTGTGTGTCCCCCCTTTGAGGAACCCACCTCTTGGAAGGGATCCAACCCATAACCCATTTCTAAGGCCGAAAATCTAAATGCCGCACTTTGACCGAGGTACCTAGTGACCAAATTTTAGGACATCTACCCAGGTGGAAATTGTGGGCTGCAATTGCACCTTGATCGAATTTTGTGTGGCTATTGGGAAACATCGCTAGCTCTTTCGGGATATGCACCCTCTACCCCTCATTATAATTGATTATTTTGTCCTTCACTAGTTCCTCTTCCGGTGGCTTCATACCCCACTCTTGATTACTATTGGAAGGTCCAGTTCTATTTGAGAGGAAGGATGTTACGTTTTTTTAGGACATGAGAATTTGTTTTCTTTGTTCTCCCATGCAGACAAAATCCAGCTACCCACATGTATGCTTCTTTTCAATTGATTTATGTGTGATTCTCTTGTGATTACATACGATTGTGAGATATATTGTGAAGGTCCAAAATTATACAAAGACTCTTGTTCATTTATTTCTCTCATCACCATTCACACACATTTCACTTTTCTAGTTGAACATCATAGGGGACCCATATAATCCTTTTCATTCCAGACGCTTGCAAAACATCCCTCTTCTTCTAGGAGGACTTCCTAGTCTTGCCAACTCATCAGCTCAACCCTCTCACACCCCTATGAGTGCTACTATATTGGGATCAAATTTTCTTGGTTCCACTTTACTTGGGTCCACTTCCCAAGGTCAACCATCCACTAGCTCTCCTTTACAAGGAAGTAGGGGGTATAATTCTTCTCAAGGAGGAAGTAAAACCCCACCTAACCCCCTCAAGGTTCAGGTACCGAAACTACTCACACCATGCCTGGAACCGATCCTCTGCCACCACTCTAGATGCCATATTTGGCCCCCCTCAACATATCATATTTGAGCAAACTCACGAATGATCCTATATTGCATGACCCCACATGGCCTGCAATGCCTACCAAACTACCTTCAGACATTCCCAAGTTTGAAGGAAAGGTGAGATAAGATCCTACCAACCATGTCATGAACTTCCACCTATGGTTCTCTTCAAACAACATCATGGACGACTCTGTCCGATTAAGGTTATTTCAACGCACACTCAAAGGTCCATCAACCAAGTGGTATGTAGACGAAAAATCAAGGTACCATGTGACTTTTGAATCGTTGGCCAAAATATTTTTGACTTTCTTTCAACTACCAATCTACCATGAAAATGGTATAGAACTGCTCTCAGAGTTTAAAAAAACCTCAGCCACACATATCATCAACCACATTCATGAATGGTGTCGACGACGTGGTTTATGCAAAGCAAAAACCAACAAGCAACAATGCCTTGATTGGTTTCTCAGATCACTCGTCCCTCTCCTTGCCAAAGATGTGGCATTCACCTTCCCGCAAAGTGAAGAGGAAACCATCAACAAGGCCCAATAGTATGAACTCATTTATTCACATTCAGGATACTTATATACAGTACTACTCGATGCCCCGAGACCCGTACCATTCGGCCAGGACAAACCTGGGATGTCTCACTCAACAGATGGATTGATTGGTACCACAACACACCACAATTCATACATTCAACCACCATCCATGTACGGTACACCCAAACATCCACTGATGTATGGAGGACCCCCTTATTACCCTCCTCCCCCTTATCAATAGCCATACTCTATTGTTTCCCTCCCACCCATGAGTGGACCCGCATCGGCACCCATGATGCGCCCAACTGTTCAACCAAGTTCTGGTAACCCCTCTACCTCAGCTTACACCCTGAGCACTAGTGAAAGCACTACGCCTTCCTATGCACCCTATGGGTCATCACCACAAATTAATCCATACTTTCCATTTCCTGGTCCTCTACAACCCATTTCTCCTCCACAAGGACAACCACATGTTGGGGTTAACTTTGTTCAGCCCTTTCCCATTCAACAATTTCAAAATTTTGAACAATTGAATATGACAAATCTTTCCCATCAGTCGAATAATGCCAAAAAGAAAGGTAAAAACTGAAACAATAATAATTCAGGACCAGGGGGAAATAACCCTCAACAAAACCAACCTGCCGGGGGAAACCAACATCAGGGGAACCAGAACCAACAAGGGGGCAATAAAAACAAACACCAATGGAGGAACAACAACAAAAACCCATGAACGAACTTCCCTTGTGCCCTTTGCAGTGAGAATGGTCATTATACTCACCATTTCACCCAAATCGCTGACTTCAAATGGATGAAATATTCCATGAATTTTCCACGACCTCCAGCGTCGCCTGCCCCTCAGCAGGCCCCACAATAGTATTTGCAGCAACCACCCCCAACTGTGTTGCAAAATCCTATTCCACACCAAGGTGTGATGAATACCCAACAGGAAATGCATCCTTCCCCACCACAGATGGGACAATATCAAAACCATGGGAATCTGGTGGATCTCAATATCCTCCTCACTAGTGAATAAGAAATTGTTCTACAAACATACAGTCGTCAATACAACGCACCCCCTGAATCTACTCCCACCACTTTGAAAGCAGATCCAGTTACAACCAGACATCCTTTGATAATTCCTCTCCCTAACACTGACCCAACCATTCATATTCCTCGCATCCCATAATCACAAAATGTCAACAACCCTCAGGCTAGGGCAGCACACCATTACAGTCTGGTCGATGACTTGGCGTAATCTCCTACAACCATGTCATTTTTGGAGGTTCTCCAAACTTGTCCCACTCAATGGAAATCATTTCTTTCCACCTTGGGGGCAGTCGACCCTGCTGATACTAGACTCATCACATTTGATATAGATTGTGGGGAACCCCATCTCCCCGCTTTGGTATCTTTCCATATACTAGTCAAGATTCGAAACATCACAGTCCATCGATGCATCATTGATGAAGGTGCATCCACATGCATCATGTCCAAAACGGTATGGAATAAACTTGGCTCCCCTGAGCTAATACCATCCGCCATCACTTTCAGAGCTTATGATGGATGACCATCCTCTCCTGAAGGGCTCTTTCAAAATGTCTCCGTTGAACTTGGGATAAAAACCATTCTTATTGATATTGAGGTTATCGATGCTCCGCTCGATTACAACATCTTGTTTGGACGTAGCTACATGTACGCTATGAAGGTGGTGGCCTCTTCTATGTTTTAAACGATGATGTCCCCCCACAACGGGAAGATCATCACCATTGACCAAGTTTCACATTACGATCCCAACCATTCCTCCAACATCGATAACATCTTACCTCTTGTCCACACTAATTTTGATGCCTGCCCACTCGTAGAGATGGGCTCCAGAATTTTCAAGGACCCATCCTTGCTGGGGACATACCACGGAGCACCCCCGCTCATACACCCCTCGAAACAACTGTGTGTTGTATCTTCCAATAGAACTAACAATAGAGATACCATTCCTCCCACAAAGGCTTCTCCAATCCCTGACGTCCCACTAATGGAAGAAATCCTACCTCAGGAACCCCCTGAGAACCTGTCGACACCACACACCCCTGATTTCACCCTCCCCCAGGGTCAAATCCTGGTTTGGGAGACAATCCCCCAAGCCATTACTCAAATCCACTTCTTCTAACCCCCAACGGGCGTACAATCCTTTTAGGTAGCCGCAATACTTACCCTTTCCAACATGGTTCTTTCCATTCTGGTATGGTATCTACACCCACCCACGATGGTCCCTCAACCATCCCTCCCTCCCCAAGCAGAGGGAATCCCGATGCAAATTCCAATACTAACTCCAACCGCACCACCTTGACCCCCACTTGCCAACTCCCCCACCACAGCTAGGGGTAGAGAGAAGAATAACAAGCCCACCACTCCACTTCCTCCCCGAGTTCAACCTCCTTGCACACTATGCGAGAAAGAAGGACACCCCACAAATAGATGTCCCTCTCTCCTCGAGTTACGCAATCTGGTCAAACTTCCTCAAGTGACCACACCACTCATCACTTCACCAAGCACACCCAATACTTCCATCGCGTCCCCTACTACAAGCAGTAAAGGACTATGAACTAGATTTGCATGTGCCATATATTAAGAGTATGGCCACTATACTCACCACTGCCTGTCACTACCTCAGTTTCGACAGACGCTAATGACAGTATGCCAAAGATTTCAGTAGGACCCCTCCCCACCCACGTCATCAAGTACCCGAGTCACTGACATCCATTATGTCATGAATTCCGTCAATGAATGGATGATATTTCCTTTCTCTCTCTATGACTCACTTGATCATTTCACATACCAATGTCCCACGATCATTGAATACATTCATCGTCAAATGGACCCTATTCAAAATCCTCCAATTAGCCCACTTCCAGTGATACAAGTGATTCCCCCTACTCTCTCACACACCCCCATGCATGACCGTTCTCTTTACATCCATGCACCCCAGTGCTGGTATCCTTTTATCACCTGCACACTGGGGGGACCACCCCCACAAAATCCCCCCATACGGCCATCCGTATGACCCTGCCCAGAAAAGAAACCCTATCTACTGTGCAGGAGGATGAGACCACTAACCTGGATCTCGCAAATCCTAGATTGGTTGGCTCGAACTCCCATAATATCCAAATCTCCTCTAAAAACCTCTCGTCAACTCACTATGGCAGTAGGTACAAATGAGGTGGCAATTTGGGCCCTACAACTATATATAGTCCCTTTTATCAAACTTCCATGCTCAATTACAAGAGCTCAGAGTATCCATTTTTCGATTTGTCTTCAGCCAAGGGATCAGGATCCTGCCACCTACACAGTCACATTCCTTGGGTCACCATCCATCCTCAGTCCTAGGGGAGCATTTTTCTCACATCACACCTAGGTACGCATGCTCATGTTCAAAATTATTGAATACCTGTTATATGTTCTTTATCTTTAGATATTGTTCACCTTGGGTATTTAGTTTTCATGTGTGTAGGTACTTGGTCATCACACCCCAGCACAACCCCTTCAGGTAAATAATCGACACTGGCATGTAGTCATTCCCTCTGAATACCAATTGCATCTCCCAGTCCCACCCTCTGACATTTTCCTGTAGGATCCTCACATTCGGCTTTGCAGTACTATCACCTCCACTGCATTTCAAGTACTGTCACCTGATAGCATTCTTCCCCACATGATTTGTCCCATTCATAGTCCCCCTTAGCACTTTCACACTCATGCTGTTTCACCCCCTAGGGATGGGAGTCCTGACAGTTTTACACATTTTCGAGAAAAAACCACATACTCTTTCTCCTCATTTTGTTAGCTTTCCCAATGGACTCATAGGTTATATCATCATGGTTCTAGCTTGACTGCACCTCCATAGTATAATCAACCATCCATTTCATCCACAATCAATTTTCCCATCTGCAGATTTCCCTCCATTCATTTACCTCATACAGAGACCCACCCATGGGCCCCCCACCCTCCACCAGTTCCCCACACAACTTTCACCCTCACCGATCAATCTATCTTGCATTGGGCTACCTGTTTCTGTATCTGCACACTTACCCCAAATTATTCTTTATTCATTTGATAATTGTAGAAAGCCTTTATTTCAAGCATTTACATAGCTTTTTGTTGTCACCTTTAGCGACCTTCCTTTTCCAGCAAAGCAACCCCTGTCGCCCTTGGTTGGGGAGTTCCTTTACATTCTCTTCTTTTTGACATCGTCCATAAACCCCGAGTATCCCACAGTCCATGTACTCCCGATCTCTGAGTTTTTCCACTTTGTCATGCCTCTGGCACAATTTAACCCACGTCTAGTCGTCCCCTTGATGATAGATCCAGTTTCATGGTTCCTGCCACTCATACTTCACATATATACCCAACCAAGGGAATTCTTGAGTCTCACCACATCTTGACTTCTCCCATGTTCCTCATCAGGTACTGATCTCATCCAGTGGGTTTCATGAATCCCTTTTTCTTCTTGGAGTCGCGTCTCCCTTTCTGTCGACATCAGTACAATTTCCAGAAGGGCGACAATATATTGACTCTCATTTCCTTTACAATGAGGAGTCTCGGATGACATAGGGAGCTAAATCATTGCTCTTTGCTGTCATTGACCCCCTTAACATTTCACTTCAACACAATCTCATATTACGGTGGGTCTTACTATACGACTATTGCAGTTGTTTTATACTAGCCGAAGACCTCTGAATTTGCTGGGCCATCAATGCCTACGATCCACTGATGCTTCTTACAGGTGTCATCGCCTCTTTTTAGAGTATGTTCACCATCATAATTGTCATCTTCCATTATCAAACCACCCCAGAGGGCATTGAAGTTATCTACATCATCATACAACTTCAATGATTGTCTTACATTTTTTGAGTTACATGACACGAGCATGGGGCATGCCTGCCTCGTTTGTACACATATTTTCCTTTTCCACACCTAGAGAAAGGTTTGGATCCCAAAGTTTTCCCTCTCCTTCCAATGGATCGCTCTTGTAGTTCCTATCAACACTCTTTCTCACAATGGTACTCTCAGTAGAAGAAATATTTATGTATTTCAGCTATACGTATGCTCCTAACCTCATACATCGGGGGGCATCTGTTATCACTGAAATTTCATCCGCAAATGGTTACAGGAATCCAACATCTCCAAACACCTATTAGTTCACCCACAACTTCAAAAATGCATTTCCAAAAGGCACAAACTATACAACTGGTTAAAAAATTAACATGTGTAGAAGAACTACAGGAAGCTTGT
The DNA here is from genome assembly GCA_009831015.1 of Picea engelmannii. NCBI lineage: Eukaryota > Viridiplantae > Streptophyta > Pinopsida > Pinales > Pinaceae > Picea > Picea engelmannii. The sequence goes on along the minus strand of ML814540.1, from coordinate 70,917 downwards.
GCACATGCGCAAGTTAGAAACATCATAAAAGTGCACATGCACCCGAGGTGAAATTGTGTACGATAAAATCCGCGCACTCCTGAGAACGATGAATTTATGTTTCTTGTTGGCCCCTCACTCACTTTTGGTTCATCTCCCAAGTCGATTTGACCCTCAAATCCGAGCTGAATCCAAGTGGGGGGGGCCTAGTCAAAGACATAAGGGTGTCCTAAAGGGCCCCTTGTTCACACTAAAGACCGGTTGGATAATGCCTCAAAGATTTGCTATAAAAAGAGGCCATGGGTGCACTATGAATTCAATAATCTCATTGTATTGTTATGCTACCTCTATTCTCTTACAAGGAACCTCTTTCCTTTTTGGAGCATACTAGCATCATCTCATTAAGCTATTCACCTCACCTCTTGAGGGGATAAGATTGGATTTCTTCACCATTTCCTTTCTAGTTTTCCATTTGTAAGAATAGCTCTCACACAAGGGACTCAAGATCCCTCCCTTGGAGGAAGAGGGGATCCATAAGTCCTCCTTTTTCCTTGGTGTTTACCCACTAATACAATCTATCCATTGGTGGCATGAATATTGGTCAATTGTTTGATTAATTTTGGTTCTAATTTCCTTATGCATTGTAGTTTTGTTTCTTTAGCTTCTTAGTTCTTTGTTTATTTCATGTGATTGAGTCATTTGACTCATACACTAACTTATGTCCTGTTTAGCTGACCCAACTGGACTTGCAAGTGTCCCTCTTTTGCTCATTCAAGTGGCAAAAATGATACAATAGATTTACGAGCGAGGTTATTTTCCTTAACTTCTGTTAGAATGGCTTGAAACCTTATTTGATAGGGATCACATGCTAAATTATACGAGTGTCATAGGTCTTCAAATCTTCATATGTATAGGAAAATACATCATGATATCTCTTGAACAATTGTGTGAATGTATGCTTCTCTTCCTTTGAACAACACATGCCCATACTGATGTATTTGGGATGTTCAAGGGTCCCTAGATTCACCAAAAAGTGAATCATGGTAGAGCTGCTAGTTTTCAGATTCATAGGCCTTTTGAACTTAGTTTGCAAATTGAACATCTTTTCCAATGACAACACATTTTCGGGATACAATTAGATTTAGTCTTAATTGATTCTTCTTGGTAGTCTCAAAATCATGTTCATGAAATTTGTCATCTATTAATGATTCCTTGAACACATCGAAGATGGTAAGGGAATTTATAATCTGAGTATCATTATTAAATACCCTCTAGTTTGTGAAGTTATCTTATATAGAAGGCCTGCAAATTATTTCAATAGAAAAATCATCATTAGGGGGCATGAATCTAGAGGATGCATTTGCTCAAATGTATGCATCATTATTTTGACTATGAGGTATAGAAGTAATATTAAATGCTTCAAAGGAGTAGAGAAAGTTCCATATTTCATGTTGATAACCTTTCAAGTGAGAGGACATGTAATGCATATTTTTTCTTACCTGTTGGAGAACTGTCTCTGAATCACCAAATACTCGAAGGTATTTTACCTTAAGGTCGATGGCCTTCTTCAGGACTTGGACCAATGCTTCATATTCAATGATACTATTGGTGAATTCAAATTATAAACGACATGATATGAGAGTTTTATGTTGTTCTGGATAAATAAGGATACATCCTACCTTGACTCCTTCTTGAGATTGGGATCCATCAAGGAACATTGACCACGTGTTAGTATGTACATGTTTATTAGTTGCGCAAAAACCTAAGTCCTTTAATATAGTACAAACATAATTATGTGTGAGTGGAAGGAGTTCAGATTGTATATCTGACTAAATTGGAGATGGTTTCTCTTCATAACAACCATGATCAATCTCTAAAAAATAATTTCCCAAAATAGTATGGGCGAAGCTAACGGGCTCGTTTTTACGTTCCAGTTTTGTTACTGTATGCTTCATATGGGCATCGTTTTTCACCCGTGTTTGATTGAAATTACCTTTGTATGGGAGCCATAAATGGGACCAATCATTAGAGAAATAACCTTGAAACTTCAACAATAAACAATAGCTTTATGGAATATCAACAACAACAATGTCAATAACTCAATGAACTATGGGATCAGATGCAAGCCTAATCATAAAATATTTAAGTGCACCTCTCACTTTCACATATGACCTATCCAATTTTATGATCCTCTTGGTAGTCAGTTGTGGGACAACATTTATTCTCTCTTAGAATGAGTATGGCATGATATTGGAGGAAGCACCAAAATCTGCTAGACAATTATGTACATTGAAATTTAAAATCTCATATGTAAGTAGAAAAGGGGGAACCTGGGACTTTGAATGTGGGCCTACACTGACTGCTTTTATGATAGATTTGATCTCAACTTTGTGTTCTTCCTTTGCTTCAACAACTTTATAAATGTTGTCAACTACAACAACGAGCTTCTTCTGAGAGTTATCGGGATTGAAAGTGTCAAGAAACAGACCACGTTGTCAAGGAAGTGCATAGATATCAAACATAGAGATATTAGCTTTAGTTTTCTTTGGATGATAAATAAATTGTAATCCAAAGCATGCATTTTAGGCTTTTCTACCAATCTATTTGGTTGTGACATGTTCGACTTGTTTTTGGCTATTAGAGTGCTGGGGTTAATGTTGTTTGCAACCGGGTTTGATGTTCTTGGTTTTCTATTGTCGGTTGAAACATGAGTGTGTTGAGCACTAAACACACCCTAAAAATCCTATGCCAAATGCTACTTTTTGGGTACCACTTGATCTTTTGCACTGTCTTATTCGTCTTTGTTGTGAAAATTGTTTCCTTTGACTATCAATTTGATTCTCATTAAGTCTTTAAAATTTTGCTTGAACATACGAAAATCGCCATAACTTAAAAGACTAACATTTAATCAAAGAATTGACAGCCAAAACATTTCCCCGATGTGCTCAAAGATTCAGCATGGGGAAGAATTAAAGAAGAAATAAAATCAGTTGAGAAAACTGCAGTCGCCAAGCACCAATACACATCGGCATCGACGAAAGAAAGTTTTCGTTTACGCCAGAAATCACACAAGGATATCGTTGATGACCGATCTTTTCGGCATTGAAAAAGAGCTAAAGGAGTAGGTGTTAATGAAGAACTAAAGGCTTTGCTAGTGGCTGATCCCCGATACCTTTCAACATCGATTTTTTTTAGAAATCCAACCCGTAGAGAACGTGATAAGTCGATCCTCGAGCGTCGAGCCCCGATACCTTTTGGCATCGAGAATCCCAAGTTTATTTTAACACATGCTTATTGTCAAAAACTCGACTCCGACTAAGATACACGATCAAAACACATGTCCTCATCTACCACCTGTCATTGCCAAGGTAGTTAAACATATGATCTAGTTGTCCCCTGAGTCGTTATTGGTACCCAAAACCCAAGTCACACCTCGAATCGATTTTTCCATGTCATGCACTATACGAAGAAATCAATCGACGTTGGAAGTTCTTCTCTAGAGGATACCGACGAGAACATTCACCATGTACCAGTGATTTCTGATTTGTACACTAAGAAAGCAACACGATGGGACATTTTAACGCTAAGATACGATGGATACGAAGCATTTAAAGAACTAATTAATTCCAAATCTCACATTAGTTATTAATTCGTGCGTGGATCAAATCAGCTGTTTGAAATTACTGATAGAGCACACTACCCTCTGCCCCTCTGCCGCCAACCTAGGATGATTTGAATTGTAAGGATTCAATGACAGATCTCGTTCAATTTCCACTCATAACTCGGGTTAATTGGTTGATACGACATGATAGTTTCTTTCCCTATTTAAATTATTTCGAGTAGTGCATGAATAGGGTCATCGTGCAAAAGGAAGTCTCGAGCATCTAGTAGAGAAAGGCGAGCAATCTGGAAGAAGTTTCCAAGGTTCCGTAAGTATTAAAAAATAGGTTTAGCAAGCATTACAGGAAAAATTCCTCTAAGAAAACCAACCACCAGACAATCTCTGAGAGCACCGAAGCTAAAGAAACCAGATGCAAGAGAAGGCTCTTCCCCAGCGGTCACAAGACAATTGGAGTTTACTCCAAAGTCGGTGCTTGTCATCAAGACATCCACCAAGGAGGTTTTCATTCAGCCTCCAACCTTTGGAGACACAAAGGCTAGCATAGGGACTAAGGCAGTACTCCCGCACTGGGGAGAACTTTTCCAGAAGATCAAGCAGGAAGAATTCCTTGAATATACTCCACATAGCGACCCCGACATGAGGAAGCTCGACGATGAAGTTTTCCCAAATATCCGAAGGGTGTACTTGCACATGGTAGCGAACAGAAATCCAATATTTCTCTGCATCAAACTCCTGAAGTGGCTTATCGACCACACTGACAAACAAATATGTTTGATTAATGACGAAAATGGCGAGTGTGTCGAGGTTTTCCTCTCGATGGAGGTGAAAATTACTACAATCTTAGAGACCCAGAGGAGCGGCTGAACAATGATTTTGTTGTAAGATTCTATGAGAAACACGACACCAGCTGAGTGATGGCTTCATGGTGGAGAGAGGATAAAAATTTCACCAATTGGTCCTTCGGCTGTACCTGACGACCAACTTAAGAGAGTCATATATCTATCTAATGGCCCTCATCTATCAGTTGTATGGGGAGAAAGATTTTTCCAGGTTTTTAGAGGCATGGATGCCTCTAGCTTACACGGTAGACACTTATGGGAGAGGTTTTAACTGGGGCACCATCATTTCCAAGCAGTTGAGCATTTTCATTCAACAGGCTCAGACGCCAAAAGAAGGAGAGACTCCATCCTTCCACATGGATTCTTATTTATTGGATGTCATCTGTGCCAGAAATTCCTTTGCCAGAATGAATTTGAGCTGGCACACTTTAGAACTCTCGGTCCATGTGTATTTTGGCATCTTATGGGAGACTAGGTACAAGAAATCCTATTCTCTCATCTTTGATCAATTTATCGCTCGCATTCATTTTATGATTTTCAAGAAAGAGTGTCCAAGACTGTCGACCGTGGCCAAAAGGATGATATCAAGGGTTGGTCACTGGTATCTGGATGACCATGATACCTACATTAGGGTTTTTGGAGCCACCAGAGCACCACACTTTCTACCGATGTATGTCCCTGGTTGATTAGTAATGGGGGAAATATGCTACCAGACCATCCTTCAAGGTTACAATGCTACTCTGGTAAAAGATAAGAAGCGAGAATTCATACCTTATGGATTCCATATAGGTTTCTACATGGTAAAAGACACCGCTCAAGCAAAGCAGGAAGGGTTAATCTAGTTATATTTCTGATTCCAGACTGGTCATTTTTTTCAAGAACGACCCAAAGTGTCTAGTCCCGAAACATGCATCGCAAGTATCGTCCTGCTAGCCATACACCCATGATAGGTTTGAAGATGAGATTTTCATAGAAAACATGTAGGATTGGGACGAGGTTCTAGCAAGGATGGTCAATCCTAGGACGACTAGATTCAAAGCCATCAGCCTAGATGAACAAGAGCCAACCTTAGAAAAATTATCTCGGGGAGCCCTCTAGGTCAGAGAAGAAATAATAGTGGCCGAGACAACATAAGCCCTCCAGGAAGCGGTTGAAACAACAGATATTTCCCAGGTAACCCCAGTAAAGGATAGGAGTTCCCCCGAGGCTCAGGATACATGGGAGAGAGGTTTACTCATGTATGAACAAGATTAGTGGATGATGAATCAGATGCAAGATAACCTAGACCTCGTCAGTGTAATAGCCGGATTTAATTTTACATCAATTTATTTTGATAAACTAAGACAAAAATTTCATAACACAGTAATTTTTTAACAGTAACTTCCGTAACTCAAATTTTACTATGAATAATAATTTTTTTTTCTAACATAATACAACCATGCATAAATTTTAGAGAAATACCTTAAGTCTGATGCTAATAATCCTTCCTATTGTTTGCAGCTTGCTTCCTTCCCGCTCCTTTAGAACACTACCCAAAACCGTCCTCCCTGTCAACTAGTTATCTCCCTAGCCCCAAGATATCAACGGATATCCTGGCCCTCCGTGCCCAAAACCTCCAGCAACCCCCGGTGCACTGTGTCAATTCCACTCCAAATTTTACTCTCCCAATTCCCCGCTCCCAAATTCATCCCCAACTCCCGTAGAATGATCCCCTTCCAACTTCTTCCCTTCCTTGTCCCTCCTTCACCGACTCCCCCCGCATTTACCTCCTCACCTAACTGCTTTATTACCCTTATCCATTCCCATTAATTCTTTTATCTTCTCGGGATTCTTATTTTATCCCTTGTTGTATACGCAACCATTTTATATCATATTCCATTAATCCATTAAATCCATCACGTAAGTTATTAAATGTAGTTTGTAGTTAAGTTATTAATTAATTAATTACAATTATGTCCTTTAATTAATTAATAACTCACTTAATATAATTAAATCATCTTTTCTTAGTTAATACCTTGTTAACAGAATTAATTCCCTAATTAGTTTTACTTTATAATTTCTTAAACATTTATCCAACTAGGGTCATTACATACACCCACCCTTCAGGAAACTTCATCCCAAAGTTAAGGTATCTTATGGTACAACGGAAAAGAGCATGGTTCACACATTCATAACAAGTAACTGACATTATCAGTAAGTAAGTCAAGAAAGCTCATACATACTAGTGTATATGTACAAGAAATGCATGTGTAGCTAGT
>ML814540.1:40970-55532 GCA_009831015.1 Picea engelmannii | reverse complement strand
GCTGTAAGCTTATTTTTATTCTTTGCATTAAATCAATGCACCAAATAACACAGCTCTTACAACTTAAATATTGTAATGAAACAAAATAAATACTAAAAGAAAACTCCAGTGCACTAAGTCTCAATATGATATAGATATCAACATAGATTCATCCTATCTCCTTTCTCTTCCACGATACCACAACGTACCACAACATGCAAGAGTTAGATCAAATGATAAACAATTAAAAAAAGTGCAAACATTAATTAAATGCCCAACAACATGCATGTGTTAGATCAAATGATAAAAATTAAAAAAATAGATGCAAACCCTAGTTAAATGCCCAAAGATAGAAATTGTAATGACCTTAGTTGCTTGTTTTACTTCAGTAAATTCATATTGCATTTATTTATTTTATTTTTATTTTTATTAATAGTTTCTATGTTTTGTGTGCAGGTTAAGCATGGCTGGAGTTTTGGCCCTTAAGGCCCCAATTTTTTTTTTTATTCACCCTAATACATTTATTTAGGGATTTACTATAACTAACCCCTTATTTAGGCCCTCGGTTCCATATTTTAACCAGGGCTCTGATACCAAATGTAATAGCCAGATTTAATTTTACATCAATTTATTTTGATAAACTAAGACAAAAATTTCATAACACGGTAATTTTATAACAGTAACTTCCGCAACTAAAATTTTACTATGAATAATAATTTTTTTTTTCTAACATAATACAACCATGCATAAATTTTAGAGAAATACCTTAAGTCTGATGCTAATAATCCTTCCTGTTGTCCGCAACTTGCTTCCTTCCCACTCCTTTAGAACACTACCCAAAACCGTCCTCCCTGCCGACTAGTTAGCTCCCTAGCCCCAGGATATCAACAGATATCCTGGCCCTCCGTGCCCAAAACCTCCAGCAACCCCCGGTTCACTGTGTCAATTCCACTCCCAATTTCACTCTGCCAATTCCCTGCTCCCAAAATTTATCCCCAACTGCCGTAGAATGATCCCCTTCCAACTCCTTCCCTTCCTTATCCCTCCTTCACTGACTCCCCCCGCATTTACCTCCTCAACTAACTCCTTTATTACCCTTATCCATTCCCATTAATTCTTTTATCTTCTCGAGATTCTTATTTTATCCCTTGTTGTATACGCAACCATTTTATATCATATTCCATTAATCCATTAAATCCATCACGTAAGTTATTAAATGTAGTTTGTAGTTAAGTTATTAATTAATTAATTACAATTATGTCCTTTAATTAATTAGTAACTCACTTACTTAATATAATTAAATCATCTTTGTTTAGTTAATACCTTGTTAACATAATTAATTCCCTAATTAGTTTTACTTTATAATTTCTTAAACATTTATCCAACTAGGGTCATTACAGTCAAGATGCCAAGGCTTCCGAATGATAGCCCAAAGGAAAGCTCGACGGGACCAAGTGGCCTTGAATTAATAGACCTTGATAACATCAATGGGTCAGACGACCCTGAATCCACAATGCCTCTGTTCGGGTCACCGAAAGGTATTGCAATGCATTTGAAGGCAGTCAAGGTATTAGTAGAGACTAGTGCATTGTGCCCCCTCCACGAGCTAATTAAAATCTATGATGATGATGAGAGCTTAGATGTATCTCTAGGGAACCCTATGCATGTCGAAGAGGAAAAGGGACCTGATAAGACATATTCTCCTATCTCTGACGTCCAAACCCAGGAAATCCCGCAGAAATAAAAGGAAACTGAAAGTGTCCCAGACACTAAGTTGTCCGATGCACCGACCACCCAAGCAGATAGTCCTAGAGATGAGCCAAAGTCGGGCGAGCCAGAAGAAAGAACCCCACAGTAGGAAGTCGACATTTCAATGATCGATGAACAATTAAGTATTGATTCTATCCTCAACACCTCTATTTCTATAGGTACTTAGATGCCCAATGAGCGACAAATAAAATATGGTCTCTCGGAGCATAACGAGGAATCTCTAGAACCCGATATTGAGACAGTGTACACCATTGGAATTATGGGGAATAAAATCGCATGGGGGGATCAACAAATTCCCAAACCTGTGGACGAAGTAGCCGATATACATGCCATAGATTATGACAGGAGAAGGAAGGCTATCGTCCAATAGACCACCAAGAAAAGGAGGATCACTTTGGATCACTCCATCCTCATCACCACAGAGGAAGATTTGATAAACACACAAAATGACAGAACATTCGAACTTATCGGTGTAGGGATAGTGATCTCAAACACCACCCTAGATAGAGCAAGAAGAGATGAAAAGGATCTGGCCACCGCCCTAAAAGAACTAGAACATTTGCGCCATTTGGCCAAGTATTATCAGGACACCACGTAGGCTGAAGTTTACTTAAGGTGTGAGTTTTAGGAGGCATATAGAAAATTCATAGACGAGTGGCACTTATTCACTGCAAGAATCATTGAAATACAGGAGGACACCCTTATGGAACTCGCAACGTGCAAGGATATGGAGCGGTGGTACAAAAATGCGCAAGAAGTTGTGGAAAGAGTCGACTACATTGGTGTGGTCCAACAGGGCAAAGATAAAGAAGAACATGACATTCGGTTGTTGAACGAAAGTAGTCTTGATCGCATAAACAAGTCAGTTGAGTATTGGGAAAAAATGTCTCAGAAACCACACCGAGAAATTCAAGAGAAATGAGTCAAGTGCGAGAAACAATGGACAAAGATTAATCAGGTGATGAAATATATCATACTCCCCGAGTTCGACACACCCGATGACTTTGTCGACTTGCGTGACATAGTTGAATCACACATCAAGAAAGATTCTTCGTGGGTCGAAATACTAACAAAGGTGACCGACACAATGTCAGGGTAGGTGCAACAATTTATGAAACACCCGATCAGAGATCGGGCTATGCTACAACAGTTAAGTACCAGTCTGGTGAAGTATTAGGCGCATGCGGTAGACATGAGAGAAATTTATGCAACCTCGATGGAACAACACAAGTATCTGTACGCTAACACCTGTGAGGAGTTGTTCATCAGTTGGTCGAAGTATGAGAAGAGTCACCCTTTCAAAGTGATATCTTAAGATGACTATTAGAAAACTGTTAGTATAGAACGCCACGTGGTGAGTTTTGTTTTTCCTAGCAACAGTTTAGCTGTTATTTTCAGTTGAACTTTATGTTATAAATAAGAGCATCAACCAATTAGTTAGAGGTCGATGGTTTTTGTAAGAAACTCTCCTTTTCTTGTTTGTTAAGAATTATTTTGGAGCTACCCATAATTGAGAAGTCCTTCTGGACCAGAGACAAGTTATATTTTCATGAAATGCATGTGTGATTGGGCATAGAGAAGAACTATTTCCTATCTTGTCTCATGAATGGATGTTGTAACAAGTAAGAGCTATTGAATCTATCGTTAAGTTATCTGATGCAATGTTTTTTCAATTCTTTTCTTTAATGATGAAGATGAATCGTTGTGTTGTTGTGTGATAGGTGATCATAGTAGGTGAATTATTTTACTTGCCATTATTTATCGCATGTGTGTTTTCTTTCTAATAATTAAATATCCCAGACAATAATTGGATGCTCACATGGTTAACGTATTAGTACTAGGTCTGTGGTATAGAATCATCGTCTGCATGCTTGAGTAGCGGGTTATCCCAAGCTTAGCCTCTTCTCCAGTAGATAAAACCTTTTTCCATTTTGTTTTCAAGTTGGTTTATGCCGACTTCAATCTTATATCGGTCCCACCCAAGAGGAAATAAAAAAAAGAGAAAGTCCAAATTGAAGGAGACACCTTCACAAGAAAACATAAATCCCATCGGTTAATTGGTCAGATCGTAATATCCAGAGAAGCATTCCACTATTAAACGATGCCGAGTCTAATTGGGCCTTGGTGGCGGGTTTGGTTCCCGCTATTGAGTTTAAGGGATTTAGGACCCATCAAAAGAGTGTTAGGTTTATTAATGGATTTTTTTGGGTATGGGGTGCTTGGTTTCATGGTGGGAGCATGGGGAATGATTTCCATGAGAGAGGTATTGGTCTTTAGGGAGGAAGAAGTGTCGGGGACAACACCCTTGCTTCATAGCTTGTAGTCTCTCGGGGAAACTTTTATGACTGGTGTATCTCCCTTAAAAAAATCTTCAATATTCTCATCATCAGAGTCAATACACCAATCCCATAAGAACATAGTAGACTATTGAGGGGTTTCCTTGGTGGTTTCTTTTTTTTCTTCCTCCTTAGATTTTTCATCATTTAAATCTTGTCGATCTAGCAACTCGTTGATGACCAAGGTCATCAAATTAACCCATTGGGGACTTGTTTTTTTAGAATGAATCTAATAGTGATATGAGAATAAGTTATCCATGCCAAAGTTATCCATATTTAGAATAAGTTGTGGGACTTCTTGTGGCTTGGGTAGGTTTTCATTCCTTTCGAAGAATGGACGAAAAGATTTAGGCCTTGAGGGCCCTTCCCCAACATTCTTCTAAGGTTGACAACTTCATTTGACAGTTTATTAACCAAGTTAACCATGTTGTCCATATATTTGGGTCCTTTCTCAAGAGGTTTCATCAATAACACAGGCTTCTTCCCAACTGATTTAATTTCCTCGGATGAGATGTGAATGTTGTAAGATATCAATTCATTTTCAACAACTTTAGATTATTCAAAATTTTGGGCTAAGGAATATTTGCCACCTCATTTGAAAAACATACCTATGGAAGGAATCAAAGATGAAGTGTAATATTCAATTGCCGGGCATTCCAAGGGAGCGGTCTCAACATAAAAATTATTGAGGACTACAGTAAAGAGTTTATTAAAGTCCTTCACTTTCTCCTTCTTTTCCATCTTCATAGATCCTAAATCTTTGCATAAGGCTGTGAGATTTTTCTCTTCCCCAAATTTCCCATTGAAATCTCTTTCAAAGTCATCCCAACTGGTTATAGAACCAATGAGAAGGTTAAAATACCAGGTAGAAGATTTATTTTCGAAGGTACAAGGGAAAAGCATGCAAACCATGTCTTCGTAACGAACAACAAAGAGACAGGTGGTTAAAAAGATTTTTTTTATATGATCTTTCGGTGTGCTATATTTGTCCGGGTAGAATTTTGGAAGGAGTCTCTCTGGATGTTTTGTAATTTCATGCATAGGTTCTATTAAGTTAAGAGCACCCTGGAACAACCATGGTGGAATCACTACTCTTCGATTTAGATTTTCACCCACGTTTTCTTCAAAATCAGGTTCTTGGTTTTCACTGTTGAAGTTATGCTCTGACTCGGGAGGAGTGGGAGGAATTTAACTAAAGGGAATAGGAACTTCCTATAGAGCAGTTTCAATCAGATCCTCTATGGTGTCAAAAAGAATATTGCTCTAATTATTGGGTCATATTACGTGGATAGCTCTCCTCCTAGGGAGTTCTGAGGTTGTAGGTAGTTCGCCAAGTATTTTTGTGTATGCACGAGTAATGTGACAATTTTAAACAAAATATTTGTTTGGTATAGGATACCAAGCCTCTAGCGAATTTTTAGGACTACCAGTAACACTTTCAAATGTTGGATTCGAATTTTCAAAGGTAATGTCATGTTCAAAATATATATGAGGAAAACATTGTTGAACAAGAAATTTTTCAGAGGACTAACCAATCATTTTTTGTGAATTTAAATGAGCCATACAAAATAAGGGCCTCCTTCTAGCATCGATTTTGTTGACGAGGTGGGGATGCCTTGCAATAGTAAGGGGTACTCCCTAGTACACGGTCCCAATTAGACTATGCATTAGGAGACCCATCCGTATTTTGGCCCGACTGCCATTACTGGTTATGAGGGTGAATGTTTGGATGGTTATGCGAATGCATATGTAGATGGAGACTATATAAAAGCATAAAAGAAATCTAATCTACTCTATTGTATCCCATCCGAGCTAGGAACAAGCTATCGTAACCAAATGAGAAACTGAAATGAAACTAACTCTATAGATAAATTCAATCAAATAACTATTATGAAGAAGTAAAGTTATATAATATAGCACTCAAATACATAACTGTAATAGTGTTGATTATATTATTGCATACATTAACAACTCATATGCTCAGGACAATAAAAATGAGAAAGAATAACAAAGTTGTAACAAAAATAATGATTTCTTAAGAAAATACTATAGGAAACAACATGTTCTTACATCCCGTGTAAACAATAGACAATCTGCTAAAAATAGTTTACAACAAACAACAATGCACATAAGTTATTTTCTCTCTCAAATCTAGCCCTGAGGACTTCTCAATATCAATTAACACAATCTTTTCTCTGAAAATAGTTTCTTGAGTATATACAATTCTTGAAGAGCCCCCTCAAAATGGGTCTCTTGCTTTATTTATACAACTATTACTAACTCCTAAAAATGCCTTCTTGGATTCCTCATGAAGCAATTACAAAAAAATTTCATCTTCCCTTACTAGTTGTTTGACACATGTAAGAGTAAAGAAAAAATTGAAAGTGGTTGGAAAAAAACAAAATAGAATACAGTTAACAAAAAATCTAAATATGCTATTTTGTCTTATCTATGTGTTCTTGTCCCTGATGTAGGATGTACAAATCTCTAACTGATTGTAGAGAAATATAATTTTGTGATAGGACAGTTCTTCAAGAGCTTCCTCGTGCATGTATGTGTTGTATTTGAGGGTCTACATGTCTTTTGCTAAGGTAACCACAAATGCCTGGATCATGGTATGGACTTTGGTAGGATGTATGAGATGATGCTCAATCAAATCAATCGTCACTTTTGTGGTTGATTCAGTTAGCTCTTATGCGGGAGGGAGTTGACACTTTCGTATCAAAATTTGTGTTCCTTTGTGAAGTTGTGAACATATTTCCATCGAGATGGTTGCTTATTTGTCTTCTCTCTTCCTGACATGCTGGAAGTGGTCAAGCGAAGCGTAATCAATATTTCTTTCTATGCTTGAGGGGCAAGGAATCTTGGCCAACATGTGGTGATCCATATATCAATATCACCTATAGCTTCATGGATAGTGATGATATAGGTGTTCTTGTCTTGCACTTGGCCATGCTATTCTATTATGGTTGTTGCCATTTGTTGGAAAAGGTGTAAGTGGGAATACATATCCATGATGGATTCTTCCAGCTATTCCCTAAACGTTTCTGCACTTTCATTGAATTCCTTCAGGCTTCCTTCATCTATTCTTACTTGTCAAAGTTGTTCCTCCAGATCCTTGATCCTAGCATCCTTTTCCTGGTTCTGACGATACAAATTTTTAATGTTATGTTTCGTTGTCATGGTGAAGGCAGTGCCAATGGAGGATATGGAAATTAGATCATCGAAATTTTTTTCTTTCATTGAGGTTACTGTAATGATGGACAAAGGGTTCCCCCCTATGAATGGAACCTTTTAGACTTGTTGTTACATGATGAAACCAATTGCTTTGTCATACTTGAACTTTTTCAAGTTCGACACTCTGCTTGGTTTATAAGGAGTGTGAAGTCCCTGATCCATCCCTTCGAATTTAGTATGACTGTTGGCACCGATTGTTTATATCTTCAGGCTATCAGTGTCCATCGGTGATGCATTGTTGATCTGAGATTCTTCATATTTCTTACGTTTTTCCTCCTCTGCTTCCTTGGCTGCAACTTTATTTTCTCCTTTTTGTGTTGTTTCTACTGTCATTGCTGCTTCTTCTGTAGCTCTTTCAATTGTTGCCTTTTGTTCAACTTCAACTTCTTTCTTGGAAATTGCCTTTACTTCTTCTTCTACTTTATCTACTATTGCATCAACTTTTTCCTTAGCTATAGATTCATCAGTTTTCCTCTTCTTTTTGTGACATCTTCCTTATTTTTGTGGACTCTTTCTTTCTTTTTTCTCTTCTTGTCTACCGGTATTTCTTCTTCTTCCACTAATCCAGAATGCATAGAAGTAGTTGAAATATATGCCTTTGTTGCTGCCTATTCTTCTTCTTTCCTTTGAGCTTCCTCACATGCTCTTTCTTCATTGGAAATCCTTCTGATGGGCTTGTCTTTCCGCTTGGCAATGAATTCATCATAAGTTCATGCCCTGCAGTGCACTTCTTCTTCTTCCCAAACGATCAAAGTGTATTTCCATGGGATGCCATACTTATTACAGTGTTCCTTGACCACTTTCTTTGGGTCATGCCTCCTAAATATCTCTTCACCGAAGTGGTACGAAAGTAACGTATCCAATTCATCTTAGTCTTTCTTGGTGTTTTCGAACGAGTAGGAGTCGATCCACAATGGGAGCGGGGGCTAGATAACTTTTTTTGTCTCGGTAGAGAACTTCCTTGAATCCATTGATTATTGTTTGATATACCACTTATTGGAACACCAATTTTTCTGGGGAAAACCCATGGAGTAGATTTAGAGCTTTGATGGCTCCATATACTCTCATGTACATCCCATGCTCCATTAAGTACCAGTATCCTACTTGTTTGTCATGCATGGGGCTGGTGCACAAAAAATGAATTCACATAATGGGGCTAGGAAGTGATCACATATCATGTGATACGTTGTCCTATACTTATGCTCCCATAACACCTTGCAGTAAATATGGATGGTTGGGTTTGTTGAATGCCATGCCTAGACCATCTTATTATATTGATGTGCCACAAACATGATATCCATAAGGTATGAGGACATGTGAAAATATGCAAAATGTTCCGGGCTCGGCTTCCTTAATGGATACAATAGACTATGTTAAGTTTGTTAACAAGATGTCATCCCAGTTGAATGACGACCCTTTGTCTGCACATTAGTAGATTAGGGCCATATATGATAGAGTAAATTTGGAAGCGTCTTGATCTCCATACAATCTCTAGAGCATAGCCACAATGTATTGATATGGCTTCCTCAACGCGGTGGTGGGGTACCTGCCGGTTGGTTTGTGTATGAATGATTTATCTGGTTTGAACCAGATGTTGAACAAGTATTTTTCCATGCACTTGAATCCACGAAGAATTTCTTCATATAATTTCCGGGTCCCCTTCTCTAGATGGTAAAATTTGGCCAAATTGGCTGGATGGAACGAAGCTATGGGTTCTCACCTAGCGTTTCATATGTACATGTTCTCCAAGTCTATATGCTTGAGAATCCAAGAAATGACATCTGCATAAGGAAATACTACAGTGCGAGCTTCTACTCTATGTATTCATGATTTCTTGATATTCCTGAAAACTTTAAGCTCATCTTGGTCTTCGACATCGACAAGGAAATTTTATTTTTTGAACATTTGAAAGAAGTCTCCCCATTTGAGCGAGTCTCCTCCTTTGTCTAGGAGTCCTACTGTGTCATCATAAATTTCCCTTGAGGTGTCAGGTTCATCTTCATGTGGGATACCACTCCCAGAGGCCTCTGTGTTCAATGCTTTGCTTGTTACCTTCTTTCGTGGAGACATTTTTGAACCTGAAACACATATTCAAAATTAGCCCAAAAACAAAGCTAGTTAATATAAGTAAGAATGATAAGATTAGGAGCTATTAACATATGCATGAAAAAAAAATCTGCTTATGTGACCCATGTGCTAAGTACCCGAAGAGTCACTTGTATCAATGTTGGGCGGGGGATCATCATCTTAGGATGACAGGATGTTTGGAAACATGATGAGAGTTTACGTTTTGGAAAGGAATCGGGTGAAGAATCCAAGCAAGTTGGTGAAGCTTAGTGTTATTTTAGTCAATGGAGGAAGATTTGAGATTGAAGCAATTGGTGTGAACTGCTCTTGTATTTTCGCAAACAATTCATGGTAAGTCCTTCGGTTGAACCAAAGACAATGTCGTCAAGCACACTAGTGGTAAAGAGTACATTCCAAAGAGGTTTGTAGTAAGATTTTCGAAGAGTCAGAGGTGTTGATGTTAACTTCTCTATAATGGTGATGTTAGTACCAGAGGTGTTGGTGTAAGGTCCTCCAGATAAATACCGGAGGTGATTCTATTAAGTATTATGATAGAGATCAACTATGGTTAGTTTAAGTCTTCCAGTGAAGGCCGACGTCGGTCTTGTGAATTTCTCCATGACGTCGGTCTCATGAAGTTCTCCCATGAATGTCAGAGGCGATAACACAAAATTCTCCGGACAAACCAACGACAAACTTGTTAAGTGATCCGAAGAAGATCATCGATAATCTAATAAAGGGATCCAGATGGACCGAAAACGATTATGTAAAGTTCATTAGTTGCCATCGACATTGATATTGTAAATTTTCTCGGTTACCATTGACGATTATTATGCTAAGCCCTCCAATGAAGACCAGAGGAGATAACACAAAGTCCTCTGGTGATACATAGTCGATCTTACTAACTTCTCTAAAATAGAAAAACACTCACTGAAATTTGGCTAAGTATCGAAGGTTTTTCGTTATAGTAAGGGGAGTAAGGCTTAAGCAACGAGGGTTTGTTCAGCCGAACAATGCCGAGACTAGGGTTTTCACTATGATTGGAATATGGCTCTGGTAACCCGAGGGCTCCATAATGGCATAAAAAATGAGAAGTCATTCGGGGACTAGGAATGAGAAACCATTTGCACCCTGAACCAACCTCGGGGAAGAACATTGTTAAAGGTGCCAAATGATGGAAAAATAGCTAGACATGAGGGGAACCCTGCTCTCATATTGTTCCGAGACTATAGAATTAGAGAGAAATAGAGGTGGGAGATAAGGGTTTTCATGTTATTGATTATGGGCCGTAGAATAGTCGACAAGTGTAGGGAAAGGTTTTGGGGAAAAGGGTTATGAACAGTGGAGGAGATGTTGATGTCATTATGGGTCCGAAGTAGGGAAAAACATGGGGTAAGGTCTACCAATCAATGAAGGTGAAGCTGAGGAGACATTCATAAGAAATGGTGGCCTTTGTTGTTGGGGACAGGCCCTAACCCTAATCTCTAAACAATATATAAAAATATAAAATTTTTGAGGGAGAATTTAGGGCATACCTGGATAAGATAGACACATGTATTACCGTTGAGGTGAGGATGAGAACTCTCATGGTATCAATATATCATTGATGGAATAACTTAGCACTCTCTCTTTTCTCTTGGCGATGGTGATAATGATAAAAATAGGGATAAGTGATCTTTTTATAGCATGGGAACACGATATGAGGTCACCAGAGCGACGTTAAAGTTTTACAGGAAGCGAGGTTGGAAATTAATCTTGTCATACTGGAGACATTCATGCAAAGTCCTTCGGTAAGACTGAAGGTTTTATTGTTAACTCATGCAGACGCAATGGAGAGGTTGTTAAGGTCTCTGGTCACACCGAAGACATTTGTGGGAAGTATGTCGATCAAGTGCTTATGTTCTGGAGGAGTTTCTAGAAAGTACTTTGGTGACAAGAGTCATAGATCGAGGTAGTTTATGATAACTCTTCCGATGAAGACTGATGGATTTCATAGGAACTTCTATGGTATGTACTAGAGAAGTTAATGTGAAGTTCTTCGATGTGTTTTAGGAGACTTGGGAAGATATGTTTTTCAACATTGAAGAATGATCCTTAAAATTTGTCTAAGCGTTGGGATGAGACAAAAACAAAGATACACAGGTTTGGACTTGAAACATCAAGGAACCCAATCAAGGAGGCATGAGAAAATAAAAGATCAACAAGCTGAGGAAATTTTCAAGTTAATAAAATATCATGTAGTGGAAAGAGGGTCCTATTTTCTTGGAGAGGGAGGTTTTCAAGTAGAAAATACAAGAAAAAGGGAGGGTATTGTGCCAGGCACAACATGTACCTAGGATTGTAATGTCCTTGCCAGTTCTTCATATTTTAGAGAAATTATTCTAGGAGTGTTATGATGTGCAATGAGTTTGAAAACAAATGAATCTATTTAGTTTCCTTGATTATGTTTTATGGTCTTGATTTTCCTCGATTTGTGAATCATGTATTTTCATGGGCTCATGTTGTTTCATTTCTATAATATTCTTTAGTTCCACCTCTAGATTTTCTAGTTTTTCATCATTCTTTCCCTTCTATTTATTTTTCTACCTACTATCAGTAAGTGTTCCCATTCCTTTGAATGGTCACATGTATACAATTTTGGATTTGTTGTCCTTAGATGCACGTGGATTGTATCGATCGACTATGTGATGAACCAATATTTTTTTAATGCTTTTGATACATCATACTTGAGTTTTTCAATCAAGTTTTGGTGTTGGGCATCATAGTGGACAAAAATTTCCCCTTTCATCTTATTTATCTCCCTTAGTTATGTAAATGTTGATGTTTTTTTTCCAGGTGTACATATACATCCATGATTTTTTCAACCACTTTCAACCATGTGTTGAAAAGTTTCTTCTTTTCACACTTCTAATACGATGTTAATACTAGTACCCTTAGCAATCCTTTCAATATGGCCCATTTCTTTGTTGGATTAACTTCATTCACTACTTACCAATGTGATTCAAAAAATTATGTATGACCCTCTCCATCCATGGATCCATCAAATAACAATACTTTGATGTGTCAACTTGTGTTTTGGATGTGGTCACATTAGTTTCATTAGAGTTTGTGTTATCAAGTCTTCCAAGTTCATCCTACTCCCCGATTCTTTAATGTGAGGGTTCCAAAATCTCCTTGGAGGATACTTATTGTCCTTCTTGTTCGTATGTCCCTACATTAATTCTTTGGACATATTGTTTCTTTCGAATGTCTTTCTTCCTTATTTTATTTTTGTGTTCTATGGGTTGGGTCATGAGTTGTAATTCTCCTTGATGGCATTTTTGTTGATCTTTCTTCCTTTTTCATGGTGACAATCCTATCCTTTATTTTCTTACCCTCTAGAATTATTATTAGAGTTCACCTATCAAGACTACCTATATTGATATGTTCAATGGTACATTTATGCTAATTATAGTGTAGATTTGCAAGTCACAATGCCTCCCAAATGTTGGCTACTTTTACAATCGTAGTCTTAATTTACCATAAATGAGCATAAAAAACACATGAAATCATTCATTTAGTCACATAACACCATACATTATATTTATTATAATCATCAAAAATGATAAAATAGAAAGAACCACATCACAATCAATGACATCAAATTTTGTAGTGGGAAAAATCCCACTCTCAGTAATAATAAAACTTATCTCAACCAATCTGTTATATTCCAATCAACACCCTTATCTCTTACAACAATGGCTTCTTCTGATAACATAACATCTATCTATTCCAATACTCTTATATTTTTCTAATATATATACATTCTATTTCTTGCTTAGTCTATTGGATAACCAAGAAAACCCCTTGTTGTCTATGCTTTGTCTGGGAGGAGCTTATTATGGTGTCGGTTGGCGGTTGGTGGTTTCTAGCCCCAACAGTTCCAAAGGCTTTCCAATATCCACGTGAAAGAATATATAAAGAAGTGGACATCTCAAAGGGGCCTATAGAGGTAATCCAACTGAAACTTGATGAATCATGTCCCATTAAGGAGATGGAATATAAAAAAATCCCTTTCAAATGCAATATATTCCATGAGTATGACCAGTTTGGAAAAGATTGCAAAACCAGGGTCACTCCCTTACATCCCTAGGAACATCTAATGCAAAAATTCATAGGACAAAAGTGTAGGAATCCATATACATCACAACCCAAGTCAAAATCACCATCTAATCCTTCATCCAGAGACTTGACCATTAGTTTTGAGGTTCTCAATGAGGGCATTGACCAAGAAGAACCAATAGAAGAGGAAACATGCACAACATAACCAATAGATAAGGAAATATACATAAGTGAGGAACCAATGGAAGGGGTAACCGAGGAAATAAATAATGAAGAACTAGTGCAAGTAGAGGAAGAGAACTATCGACTATAGGAGGAAACAATCCATAACCTCCTTCATATGCTAGTGGATCTCAAACATCCTTTAGCTCTTTGTTATCAACTTGGAGTTAGAAGACGAGAAAGGAAGAACACAAACACTAGATTGAACATAACAAAGCAACGTGATCACAATTATCTTTGGCCAAATTCGACTATTCTCTCCGAGGCTCCTCCTCAAAGTGAATTTTTTTTATTGTATTTTACTAGGAAACCAATGTATTAAGCAATTTGTTAACACACTAATATGTCAAGTAGTATTATTTCCATTATGTAGCACAAGAATGTGGGGAAAAGAAAGTATGAATTCCATATTGTTGTTTGGAGATTGGAGCACTCTATATTCTTTCCTCTATTTTTGTACACCTTAGGTTGTTGGAGTTTGATGCCAACTCCCTTTTTCTTTATACAATAAAAAAATTTATTATTAAAAAAATAAAATAAAAATACTTTTTTCTTTTCCTTCTAAAGATTAAATATGAAGTATGTCCCTTTTTCTTTATACAATATAAAAAATAAAATTATTGTTAAAAAAATAAAATGAAAATGCTTTTTTCTTTTCCTTCTAAAGATTAAATATGAAGTATGTAATAATGGATTTTGATCCCAACTCCCTTTTTCTTTATATAATATAAAAAATTATTGTTAAAAATATAAAATCAAATCCGCCCTCCCCCACTTTGTAACAAATGCTCCAAAATTCCACTTTTCACTAGATTCCCAAACAAAAAAACACTCTTGTTTTAAGAAATAA
>ML814540.1:14407-40851 GCA_009831015.1 Picea engelmannii | reverse complement strand
CATTAACTCCGATCTCCCCCACTTGCTCAACCTTGACAATTATGTGGGAGAGCTTCACTTTATTCTCTTTTCCTTATTTAAAACCCAATGCTTCACTTTATTTTTTTCCTTTTCTTTTTTATTTAGCCATTCTTAATTTAAAAGCCCAAAGTTTCATGTTTCTTATTTCTCGTTGGTTGTTTTGTCATTTTTTGTAGCTATTGTAAAATAAATTTTATTTTATAGATGAGAGGAAAGATAAATTGGTATATAGGTCAAAAATAAATTGGTATATAGGTCAAAAATTTATTTATTAGATGTGAGGAAAGATAAATTGGTATATAGAACAAAATATAATAATGTTCTTGAAGTATTGGTATATAGATCAAAATATAATAATGTTCTTGAAGTATTAAAAAACGTATTGGTATATAGATCAAAATATAATAATGTTCTTGAAGTATTAAAAAACGTATGCATTATACTGCAAAATGAATTAATAGATTAATAGCAATTTCAATAAATTTATAAAAGATGAGATGATTACAAATTTATATTTTCATCTAAATTTCAGCTTGTTTTTATGATATATTATTATTTATCGTACTAAACATTGTACGTATTTACTTTATTGTGAGTGTATTAACGATGACAATGATGATGGTTAATGTCCACTAAGATTAAATTTGGTCTATTTGACCTTAAGAAAACTAATGAAATTATTTATTTTTCTTTAGAATTCTATATTTGTGCTTGAAAATATTTAAGAGAAACGTTCCTAAATCACCATAATTTTGATGAGTTAATAGGTTAGGAAGGTTGGTATCATAATGAATATTTTGAAATTGTGAACATAACAATAAAAATACATGTAGTATACTCACCGTATGTTGTCAATGTTGATCTGAGAAAAATAAACTCCACATAACAATTGTTCTATCAAACAATTCATTCATTTTAGGGAAATTTTTTACTATTGAACATTAAAAAAATTTACTCCTTTCATATGGATTTCATCTCGCTCTTCTAAGTATCCACATAGTATCATGAATCTATACACAAGTTCTATAATTATTTACTTTCCATATATATTAACATTTGGTTTCCATGATATACTTAACATATTGCAATGATATGTAGGAAACAATTGATGCACATAATTAAGAGAATGGGCATAAATAAAAAAATTGTTGATTCATTTTCACCATATTGAGATTAAACATTGTTGATTATTGATTGTTGATTGGATGTAGAGTATGCATTGTTGATTATTTGCACATCATCGTCTGTCAACTATTAACATTTGATTTCCATGATATTTAACATAATTTTGATGCTCACACCCTCTCTCTCTTTGTAAAAGTAATTTTCCTTATAATTAATCCTTTCATGTAAAACATTTAATCCATATTCATTAACACTTGATTTCCATGATATAATTAACATATTATAGTTTTATGTAGAAAATGTCTTATGCACATGATCATGCACATCATCAAGTGAATGTCATTAGTATCCTCATCATTATGGTGGTTATTATTGGACCCACTAATTAGTGGGTCTAATAATGGTGATCAACATGATGATAAGGATAATGATGATGTTATTGATTTTAATGATAATGTAGAGGATTCTTATAAAGATGATGATGAAAAAAAAAAATATGCTAATGTCAATCAACTAATGATGTTAATGAGGATGATGATAATGATGATAAATAATGATTTCTTTTGGTAAAGTTTTTTTTCAATATTTTTTTTTAAACAGTCAATAATTTTGTGTAGAAAATTTGTTTCGCATATATTAACATTTGGTTTTCATGATATACTTAACATAATTGTTATGTAGAAAATTATTGATTTGCATATGATGAACATTCTCAATTTATTTTCACTCTTATTCTCATCATTATGGTGGTCACATTTGGACCCATTAACGAGAGGATTTATTAATGATGACCAACATAATGATACAGACAAAAAATGACGAAGTCAATGATTCTAATTATGATGAGGAGTATGTGGATGAAGATGATGATGGAAAGGAGGATGCGGAGTATGTGGATGAAGATGATGATGGAAAGGAGGATGATGATGGCATCGAGGATGATGGTATCAATGAGAACAAATAATCTATTTAGGTAAAAGTTTTGTTTTTCATGATCTCGTGTAGAAATCTTACTCCAGATATATTAATAGTTGGTTTCTCAAATATACTTAACATATTGTAAGTGTTAAGTAGAATTTTTTTATGCCCATGATTCCACTCTATAAAATCTAAATCCCAACACACTTTTATAATATCATAAATCTTTATGTGTCCTTGATGATGGGTGGAGTGTCCACTCGAAACATTGGACATTTCATAATATTGTACATAGTTTATCTATAGAAAGCTCAGGAAACATGATTCACATAGTTGAAGAAGTTTCATTATTATCCTCGTCATCACTTGATTACCATGTTCATGTCATAATTAGTGGGTTTAATGGTGACCAACATAAGTATTAGAATACTAAAAATCATTATAATTCTAATTATGATGAAGATGATGCCAGTGATGAGGATGATGAAAGTTATGAGGATGATGATATGCATGAAGATGGAAATGGGGATGATGAGTAACCTAAATAAACTAGAAAATTGATGTTTCAGCTGGTGTGGAAATGGGGATGATGAGTAACATAAATAAAAAAAATTGATGTTTCAACTAATGTGAAAGATAGTGTTAGTCCCTAAAGTTGCACTCGATTGGTAAGGGCAAGCTAGGGCATCATTGATTTTATTGCAAAGTGTTTTTAAGGGTTTTGTGATTTGGTTTTGGTATATTGGTTGAAAATTGGGTCAAGTTTACAACATGGCATGAAAATCAAGATTAAAACATTGCATATCCCATTGGCTGAATGATAGGTAGGTACATAGATGGAGTAAACCAATTCAAGAAAAAGGAAAGTGAAGTCTTCAATTTGTCAACTTCACAAAAGTTTAGTCTCAATATATTATAAAGAAACATGAGTATCAACTTGAAATCATTACTCGAAAAATGATCTCTACAGCAAAATCTTCACTGTATAAATTAACATTCAAGAACCAAAAAGCATTGCAATTTGAATAATAAATTCAAGCATGAAAATGAAATAACAGAGTATAAAAAAGAAGGTCTAACCATCCATATGCCTTTGCTATTAAGTGTCAATTGAACATAAATGCCTTTTACAATAATCTCCAAAAAAAGTTTCTCTAGATCTCCAAATTTTCGACCTCCACATGGTCTGTCTTCTATCTATTTAAACTATCTATAAAACTTCCAGATCCTATTATCTAGAACAACTTTAAATGACTAGAATAAAAAAGTATCCAACTCCTAAAGTAATTTACTCAAAATGAGCTTCTACTCCCCAAAATAATCCACAGCTCAACAACTTGATATAACAAACATTGCCAACATTACATTTGACTCTACAAAATAGGGATTTTGTTTGACTCTGTAAAACAAATTAGAGTCTTAGCATCTCCTTGATCAAACGAATAATATTTTCCATATATCCTGGAGAACCTTTAAACAAAATTGTAACAAATCTTCATGTTACCTTTAGGATAAAATCGCAACAGTGGCTTTGGTGTTTTTCTGCTTGAGCTTCGTGGTTAACACAACATTGTGCTAGTAAAGTCTGAAATTAATTTCCCTGAGTTCCTTAAGCAATTCCCTTTGCTCCTTCCTCTTCTTTTTAAGACTTTGAATCCTTTCTTGTTGGCGAGCATTCCACTGTTCTATCTGCCTCTTCTCCTTCTTTAATTGTTTTATTGTTTTCTGAAACCCCTTAATCTTTTCCTTATCAGTTCTTACCTCAACCCTGAATCCTGAACAATCTTCAGAAGGTGCAGTTTCATTTAGATTTAAGGTAACACTAGGTTTCTTAGATTTAACCTGGTATTTTGAGATTAATTAAGAGCTATGTTCTTCTTTAGAACTTGATGAATCTAAAGCTCCATGTATCTCTGGTAAGTAATCCGAGTCTTCCAAATAATCCTGTTTTTCTTCAAGGAATTCATCGATGCCTTTAGCCATCTCTTTAGCCTTTGCTAATATAGTTGAAGCTCTCGTTATAGGGCCTGTAGGTGGTGTAAGTAATCCCTTTCCTTTGTTGATCGATTTCTTGGGAAATGGGGTCTTTTTTGCTCTTTTCCTGGTGCTTGTTTCAACATCCTCAAAATAATCTTCTATGATTATGGTGTTTTCTTCTTTGATTGACGGATTGAACATTGCCTTTGAATTCAGCCTATACTTATTAGTAACCTTGGTCGAATTTCTCTGGGGTTTCTGTGATACACACACACCTTTATCCTTTTTTCCTTTGATTGCAATGCTCCTTTTGCTGGTCGATGGCATTTCAGACTTGACTGTAGTTTGAGCAATGAGATCATCATCTGACTCTGTCTCTCCTTTAACATCTTCCTCAGGAAGCATTTCAATTTTGGGCTCCCATCTAGGTCTCTTACTTCTGCTCTTCTTAGTTACCTTGATATCATAAGATTCATCTTTCACAGGGTTTTCATCAGAAATATCTCTACTCTGTTTAATAGTTTTCCTTCCTCTGCCCTTTTTCTGCTTATTGGATTGAGTGATAGGTTTTAAGGATTGCGTGAGCCAATTCCAGGGCTTTTGTAATTCGTTCAGGGTAGACATGACTAGGGTTTTAATCAGGACTTGATGGAACAAACTGCCTTTGGCATTAGTGGAAATCGACTGCACTTTCTTGGACATTTTTGTCAAACTTTTAAGCAGGAAATAAGGAAGATTTAAAGGATAGTCACCATTTAGATGCATCCATATTCTGATATGGTAGATGTAGACCAACGAAAACCTCCCTTCGCAGGTGATATATCTGTGAATCACCACCAGAGCAGTGTGCCATTCGGGTCGAACCCAGCTGCGAGGTATTCCCCTTCTCCAATCTAGATTCTACTTATCTGGAAGGAGGAATTGATTTACAAATTCAGTAACAATGTGCTCCTTCTTCCACCATATTTCCCCTCCAACCACGATCCTGCAAGCCTTGGCTATAGTTTGCTCTGTGACCAGCATAAACATTTTACCGATTTCGACCTCGTGACCATTGAAGTTCAAAGAAAATTCCATGGAAACCTTCTCGTCATAACCTTGAAACGTGGTGAGGAACTCAAACCACCTGGTGTCTCTGAATATTTGGGCCATCTGAGGATAGGCTTCAAGAAGTTCGGCACTTTCTGGTTCGATTCTGGCAACTTGTCCGCTCCTCTTTGGTGCCATTAAACTCAATTCTGCAACCATCGTCCTCGGATTCCAAATTCACTACCTGCAATTGTTAGTATGTTCTGTTGCTTTGAATGGATACCTGCATTTCTCCCTGCAAGGATGAATTAAGCCAACTCGAACATGTAACATATAATGATCATTAAACAACAGGTGATTTTGAAATGAACCCTGCGCCCATGCATAGCAATTATATTATGAAACTGTTGGATTTGGAAATGATTGCCAAGCTTTCATGGGAGCACATGAACTCTCAATTCATGAATCATGTCATCATAACTAAATCGGGATGGAAGGCACAAGTTATGGCATGATTATTTGGTGCTACAAGAATAGGCTTATTCCTGTAGCTTATTTGACAACTTGAAATTTTAAAATCCCAACGGCATAAAAAGAGACACTTCAAATTTAAACAATGTTTTTCAAAATCAAGATTAAATAAATCATCAAGATTATAATGCAAAACATGAAATACCAAAATCTAAAAATAAAAAACAACTGAAAACGGAAAATGAGGAATGGGTAAGGAGGGTTTAGGACAAGTGTTTCTCACTAAACCAAGACCAAATTAGAGACTAACATTGGCTCCTTCTAGGGATGGAGTTTTGATACTAAACTCCAAGAACTGCAGACCATTGCCTTTCCTTTATCTCTGATTCATTGATTCCCCTGTGACTGTCTGTCTTTTATTTTCAGCATAACTTTAAAAACAAGTCCATTGGGTATATGGAGTCTTTATTGAAAGAAAACCTATTGTACTAACTCTAACTTGTCGTACCTTTATATGAAATAATGCTTCAAGAACCTCCCATTCACTGGGCTCCCAAAAATTTCAGTGTTATCTAAATTATGTAGGAGAAAAGTGTTATTGTTCATTACCTTGGTTATCCTGAAAGGACCATACCATAGATTATCGAGCTTTCCGTGTTTTTCTTTATCTTCTCTCCTGGAATCCCATCTCAACACCAAATATCCTTCATTGAAAACATCTTTCTTGGTTCCTTTATCAAATGTAGCCATGATTTTTTTCTGATGAGCAACAAATTTCTGGTTAACCTATTCTCTGGCCTGTTGAACTTCAATGAGTTGAAAAATCCTTCTTTGTACATCATTGGGTTCTTCCTGTTCTTCTTGTAGAAACTTCAAGACTGGCAGGCTCAATTGAGTTGGAAGGATAACTTCTATGCCATATACCATCTGGAAGGGAGATGTCCCAATAGCTTTCTTGTTGCTGATGCGATCAGCCCATAGAGCAAACTTTAACTTGGAATCCCATGCTTTTTTATTTTCTGCCAGCAACTTTTCGATAATCCTTACAAGTGACTTATTGGAAGATTCAGCCAATCCGTTCCTCTGGGGGTAGTAGGGAGTAGAATGAACCAATTTGATATTGTATTTATTGCAAAATTCAAGCATGGAATTAGAGTTAAAATCCTGTGCATTATCAGTGACCAATTTTTTAGGACAACCAAACCTGGTAAAAATATATCCCTCTAGAAATTCCATGATTACCTTGTCTGTAGTATTTCGAGTCAGAATTGCTTCTATCCACTTTGTAAAATAATCGATGGTCATAAGAATCCACCTATGCTGCCCTGATGAAGTGGGATTAATCTCTCTAATGAAATCTAATCCCCACTGTTGGAACGGTCCGTGGGCAATGATTGGTTTCAGATGCATAGATATAAGTTTCTGCTTCCCAGCAAATTTTTGACAGGGTTCACATGCCCTGACCTGAGAAAAAATATCTGAGAATAGAACTGGCCAGTAATAACCTACTCTAAGAATTTTGAAGGGAGTAGCCTTCGAATGATGATGACCTCCACAGACACCATGATACAGATCTTGAAAGATATGTTTAGCCTCCTTTTCATCCACACATCTCAACATAAAACTGTAGGGATATTTCCAAAATAGGGTCTGATCAACAATACAATATTTTACAGCTCTCAACTTTAATGATCTGTATTTTGATTTATCCAATTCTGGGGGAGATTGAAAATTCAACAAGAAAAATACGATGTCTTTATACCATTCTGAAGAAACATACTTGTTGTTTATTTGTAAATCAATTTCTTCAATCTGGACAGAAGAGTCCTATGTCAGGTCTGAAAGATGGTATAGTCCAATTGCTTTGTAATTGGATTCTGTCATTAATTTGGCGAGGCCTTGTCCCTTTATCAGCTGGGTAGGCTTTATGGTGAGATCGTATTCCAAGATTTTGGTTATCCATTTTTCCCTCTTACCTTCACAATCGGGCTGAACCAATATTTCTTTGACTGCACTGCTTGGGACATAAGCGGTAATTTTTTATTGAAGAATATACACTTTGAAAGATTTTAAAGCCTTCACTAAGGCATAAGCCCGTTTTTCTATTATATCATACTTTAATTCAGAATCCCTGAGGGTTTTGCTAAATAAGGAGATAGGTTGCTCATGACCTTGTTCATTTCTTTGCAGAAGAACAACGGCTATGGTATTTTCTGATGCAAATGAAAAAATCATGAACTCCTTAGAAAAATCTGGGCTAATTAGAACAGGTGCCTGAACAATAGCCTGTTTGATCCTTTCGAAGGATTCTCTTGCCTCCGGTATCCACTTAATTTCTGCATCCTTTTTCAACATGTCAGTGATGTATTTGACAATCTCGGCAAAGTTAGGTATAAACCTCCTTAAAAAATTAATTTTACCAATGAAGGACTGAATTGACTTTTTATTTCTCGGAATGTCGATGAGCTGAATAGCCTTTACTCTTTCTGGATCTATTTTAATTCCTTCAAGCGAAACGATGTGTCCAAG
The DNA here is from genome assembly GCA_009831015.1 of Picea engelmannii. Classification (NCBI taxonomy): domain Eukaryota; kingdom Viridiplantae; phylum Streptophyta; class Pinopsida; order Pinales; family Pinaceae; genus Picea; species Picea engelmannii. Next base: position 32,781 of record ML814540.1, on the reverse strand, counting down.
AAGCTTACCTTCCTCCATGGGAAAATGTGATTTTTTGGGATTAAGTGATATACCATACTTTCTGCATTTCTCAAAGGTCTGCTTCAAGTGCTGTAAATGGTCTTCATCTGATGCTGAAAATACAGTGATGTCATCAAGGTAAATCACCACAAACCTGTCTTTCTCGCCAACGAAAGCTATATCCATAGCTCTTTGAAATGTAGCTCCAACATTCATCAACCCAAAAGGCATCTTTTCATACATAAAGGTGCCCCAAGGAGTGTTAAAAGTTGTTTTCTTTTTTTCTTCTTCCATTATTGATATTTGATTGTACCCTGAATATCCATCAAGCATAGAAATTATCTTTGCACTGACAACCTTTTGTAAGATATAATCCATTTTTGGTAATGGATAATTGTCTTTCAGAGAACACCTGTTTAGATTCCGGAAGTCTACACAGATCCTTATCTCTCCGTTCTTTTTCCTGACGGGCACAAGATTCGCTACCCATTTTGAGTATCTTAGTGGCACTATGATTTTTGCTTCTAGTAGCCTCTTCAACTCCTTTTATATTATTGGTAACAGTAAAGGATTGAATTTCCTGAATTTCTGTTTTACAGGTTTTGATCTAGGTTTCAGAGGGATTTTATGCTGAATAATTTCTGTATCAAACACTTTTAGATCTTCATAAGACCAGGAGAATATATCTGAATATTATTTCATTAATTCAATATATGATTCCTTCTTCTTTTTTGACATTTTCCTGGATACTTTTACTAACCTGGGATTTGCATCTGAACTAATGTCACAGTCTTCCACATTTGTTTCTTCTGTTTGGATTACAACCTTCTTGGAGACATCATTATGATCGAAAATCCTTTCTAATGGAACCAAACCCTTAGGCAGATGGTTTGTCTTCAATTCGATGATCTTGTGACCAACAATAGTATCTTGAAGAATTTCTGCAGTGTGTATTTCTGCTTCTGCATCTTCATCATCTTGATCAATTGAAATATAAGAAAACTCTTCAATGGTTTTCAAAAATCTCTGAATTTCCTCATCATCTTTAAAAACCTGCCAATGTTTTATATTATCTGGAATTGAAGGTCTGTGTCTGACTTCAATTTGAAACTTAAGATTAGGAAACATCAGAGTTTTAAAATTGCTTGTTGCAAATGCCAAAGAATCAGCCTACTGATTTAAATCCATGTGAACAAAAGTAATATTGAATGCCAAGAAGAAATTATCCACATAATCCCACACCTCATTTTTGTATTGTTTCAATCTTTGCTGTTTCGTTTGATATATGTTTCTAACCTGGTGAACAATAAGTTTAGAGTCTCCAAAAACATACAACTTATTTATTCCCATGTCTCTTGCGGCTTTGAAACCTAACAACAAAGCTTCATACTCACTGATGTTATTAGTGGTGTCAAATTCAAGTTTACATGACATTGGAACAACCTCCTTGGTAGGGGAAATGAATACAATACCAGCTCCGGAGCCTTCTTTAGAACAAGCCCCATCAAAACACATTTTCCAAACAAAATGGTCTTCCCTATATCCTACTGCAGTTATTGAATTTCTGACTGATACTTCTACCATTTCCTCATCCATATGAAAAATAGAAGAACCCATCTCATATTCTACAACATATATAGGATGATTATTGGGATTATCGTGATCACTTACCAAATAAGCCAGACTGATTTATCTGTATAATCTCCATTGTTCACCACCAAAAACAGGTATGGTTGCATAGCTTAGGTCCATCTGCAGAGTGCCACCTACCTTTTTAGCCCAAGATCTTGAAAGACGAATCCCAAATTTTGGTGGTATGTCAGCCATGATAATATCTAACACCACACTCTTCATAGGTAATTGGGAAAGAGTTACAACCACATCTTTCATAAGCCCAAGACATTTGACTTTCTTGGAATCAAAAGAATATAGATCATGATATGGTCTAGTAATGCCCAACCCTAATTCTTCCATCACCACCTTAAGCATGACATTATGCGAAGCACCAGAATCCATTAAGCAATTATGCAGTATCTTGTCATGGATATTTAGTGAAATGTAAAAAGGTGGAGAGGCATCAATTTTGTCTTTAATGTGAGGTCCAATAGCAATGGCAGGGTTTTCATCTTCAAGGTTGACTGTATCTAAGAAGGTGACATGAACTGGAGCTTCTAGAGCCTTAAGGACAATTTTTATGAATGGTTCTGTTTTCAGAAGTTCTAATAATGGTACTGGAATCTTAATTTTGTTGATTTCATGTTCTAAATTGAAAGAAGAGACATTTTTATCTGGTTCCCTTATATCAACAGTGCTATCTTTGATAGGTTTCTTCAATGAATGATCCGCTTGAACATTGGGAACACCTTTGATTGCCCCTGTCTTACCTGAAGTACTAGATTTCTTTGTAGAAATAGGTATATCTACTTTAGGTGCCTGAGAAACAGATATGATATTGTACCTTTTCCCTGTAGGTTCATGCTGGACAATGTCCTCTCCATCCCCTTCCTCAAAATGATTTGCAATCAAAGTATCTTCATATTCTTGTTGTGTTACATGTAGAGGAGATGATTCATAATCATTCAAATGAATTGTAGAGTCTTCTTCAGTACCATCATTATCTTCCTCCTCATCTACTACATTATTCTGAAAAGGAGGTAATACCTTTTGGTCATCTTGATTTTTTCTTTCTCTTGGTAAAATATGAGGTACATTGTTTGGTCTCCTGAACTGATTTGGATTTCTATAACTGCCCTCCTGTGCAGGCCTATTGGGCTATTTTTGTTCCATCTTCAACCTTACCATCTCAGATGTCAAAGTTTTCAACATCTTAGTCATTTCATCCATTTTAATATCGGATGCTGAATTAGAAGATGAAGGCAACTCTTCCTTTTGCTTTTTTCTATCTCTGTCACCTCTGGACTTCAATTTGTCTGCTGCTAATATGTTTCATTCTACCTCAATAGTTGCATATTGCATTAGGCTGAGGGTAGTGGTTGTTCTTTCCCTAAGCAATAAGGAAAATTCAACATCGAATGCATTGGCAAAAGTGATTTTAGCTGATGCCTCCGAAGGTTTTATCTCCTTTGGAATTATACCGTACATCAGGTTGAACCTTTTGGTAAAATCAGAAATTGATTCTCCTTGTTTCCTCCTTAAAGCACCAAATTCAGTAAGGTAATATTGAAATTATTTTTTATCTTCCCATCGATTGAGAAATGCCTCATCTAAAGCTACAATATCAGCTATTGAATTAACAGGAAAATTCCTGAACCACTTTCTTGCTTCCCCATTTAAACTCTGTACGAATAATCTCATCCATACATCAACATGCTCTACATTGAAATTGTCTTCAAAACTATAAAACGAACTCAAATGCTCTTCAACAGTAACTGATCCATCTCCATTAAATCTGGGCAAATATCTCATATAATCATTTGGTGGAAAAGCATACATGACTTGAGGAAGTACCAGGGGAGCATACCTAGCTGCAACTATTTGATCCATTCTGTCTGCGGCCATATTAGCTGTGTTTAGAGATTGGGGAGTAAGCAAGATTGGTGATGCTACAGGTGAAACAATCCCTTGTATATTACAACTTATATGTATTGTCCCTGAACCTTGTCTTTCAGTAGATGTAAATTTCTCCTCTGAACTATGATCAACTAATGGACTGAGAAACAAAGGATTATCAAAATAACAGTAATGTGATCTGAAATCTTCAAATGAGAAAGATTCACAAGATGACGAAGAAGTCTTTGTTTCACTCTTAACACTTGTGCTGGGAACTCTCAAATTTCCAGTTTCAGACAACAAGAATGGATATTCCTATTTAATAAGTTCAATAAGTGACTTCCTTTGTTCTGAATTTAATTCTGAAACACTTGTTGGGAATGAAACTATATCAGACTCAACAACAAGCTTAATTTCACTTTCGGGTTTCAAATCTTCATTTTCTTGGGTTTTAATGATTTCAGAAGATTCTGCCTGAGAATTTTCTGAAGCTAATTTCCCTTTTGAATGTGATGATTGACCAGGAAGAACTTTAGGCTTTCTTAGTATTTTTTCAGGATCTGGTATTGCTGCTACAGGCTCGGGATCTAGATTTTTCCTTGTTACTGGTTTCTTATTTGATGGTAGAGGATTTTTTGGATTTTTAGGTCCTTTCCCTTCTTTCTTAGGAGCCAGAATTACCACAGAGGGGTCACCAGGTGAATAATCACAGTCTTTAGAAAATGTCCAAGATCTTGTTCACCATCATAATCTAAATCCAAACTTGTCGTTTCCCCAGGGAAGTTTTCTTCATTTCTTCGTCCCCGGCAATGACGCCAAAAATGTTAGTCCCTAAAGTTGCACTCGACTGGTAAGGGAAATCTAGGGCATCATTGATTTTATTGCAAAGTTTTTTTAAGGGTTTTGTGATTTGGTTTTGGTATATTGGTTGAAAATTGGGTCAAGTTTACAACATGGCATGAAAATCAAGATTAAAACATTGCATATCCCATTGGTTGAATGATAGGTAGGTACATAGATGGAGTAAACCGATTCAAGAAAAAGGAAAGTGAAGTATTCAATTTGTCAACTTCACAAAAGTTTAGTCTCAATATATTATAAAGAAACAGGAGTATCGGCTTGAAATCATTACTTGAAAAATTATCTCTACACAAAATCTTCACTGTATAAATTAACATTCAAGAACCAAAAAGCATTGCAATTTGAATAATAAATTCAAGCATGAAAATGAAATAACAGAGTAGAAGAAAGAAGGTCTAACCATCCATATGCCTTTGCTATTAAGTGTCAATTGAACATAAATGCCTTTTACAATAATCTCCAAAAAATGTTTCTCTAGATCTCCAAATTTTCGACCTCCACATGGTCTGTCTTCTGTCTATTTAAACTATCTATAAAACTTCTAGATCCTATTATCTAGAACAACTTTAAATGACTAGAATAAAAAAGTATCCAACTCCTAAAGTAATTCACTCAAAATGAGCTTCTACTCCCCAAAATAATCCACAGCTCAACAACTTGATATAACAAACATTGCTAGCATTACATTTGACTCTACAAAATAGGGACTTTGTTTGACTCTGTAAAACAGACCAGAGTCTTAACATCTCCCTGATCAAACGAATAATCTTTTCCATATCTCCTGGAGAACCTTTAAACAAAATTGTAACAAATCTTCATGTTACCTTTAGGATAAAATCGCAACAGTGGCTTTGGCGTTTTTTCTGCTTGAGCTTCGTGGTTAACACAACATTGTGTCAGTAAAGTCTGAAATTAATTTCCCTGAGTTCCTTAAGCAATTCCCTTTGCTCCTTCCTCTTCTTTTTAAGACTTTGAATCCTTTCTTGCTGGCGAGCATTCCACTGTTCTATCTGCATATTCTCCTTCTTTAATTGTTTTATTGTTTTCTGAAATTCCTTAATCTTTTCCTTATCAGTTCTTACCTCAACCCTAAATCCTGAAAAATCTTCAGAAGGTGCAGTTTCATTTAGATTTAAGGTAACACTAGGTTCCTTGGCTTTAACTTGGTATTTTGAGATTAATTTAGAGCTATGTTCTTCTTTAGAACTTGATGAATCTAAAGCTCTAGGTACCTTTGGTAAGTAATATGAGTCTTCCAAATAATCCTGTTTTTCTTCAGGGAATTCACCGATGCATTTAGCCATCTCTTTAGCCTTTTCTAATCTAGTTGAAGCTCTCGTTACAGGGCCTGTAGGTGGTGTAAGTACTCCCTTTCCTTTGCTGACAGATTTCTTTGGAAATGGGGTCTTTTTTGCTCTTTTCCTGGTGCTTGTTTCAACATCCTCAGAATCATCTTCTATGATTATGGTGTTTTCTTCTTTGATTGACGGATTGAACATTGCCTTTGACTTCAGCCTATACTTATTAGTAACCATGGTCAAATTTCTCCAGGGTTTCTATGATACCCACACCTTTATCCTTTTTTCCTTTGATTGCAATGCTCCTTTTGCTGGTCGATGGCATTTCAGACTTGACTGTAGTTTGAGAAACGAGATCATCATCTGACTCTGTCTCTCCTTTAACATCTTCCTCAGGAAGCATTTCAATTTTGGTCTCCCATCTAGGTATCTTACTTCTGCTCTTCTTAGTTACCTTGATATCATAAGATTCATCTTTCACAGGGTTTTCATCAGAAATATCTCGACTTTGTTTAATAGTTTTCCTTCCTCTACCCTTTTTCTGCTTATTGGATTGAGTGATAGGTTTTAAGGATTGCGTGAGCCAATTCTAGGGCTTCTTTAATTCGTTCAGGGCAGACATGAATAGGGTTTTAATCAGGACTTGATGGAACAAACTGCCTTTGGCATTAGTGGAAATCGACTGCACTTTCTTGGACATTTTTGTCAAAATTTTAAGCAGGAAATAAGGAAGATTTAATGGATAGTCACAGTTTAGTTGCATTAGTATTCTGATATGGTAGATGTAGACCAACGAAAACCTCCCTTCGCAGGTGATATATCTGTGAATCACCACCAGAGCAGTGTGCCATTCGGGTCGAACCCAGCTGCAAGGTATTCCCCTTCTCCAATCTGGATTCTGCTTATCTGGAAGGAGGAATTGATTTACAAATTCAGTAAAAATGTCCTCCTTCTTCCACCATATTTCCCCTCCAACCACGAGCCTGTAGGCCTTGGCTATAGTCTGCTCTGTCACCAACATCAACATCTTACCGATTTCGACCTCGTGACCATCGAAGTTCAAAGAAAATTCCATGGAAACCTGCTCGTCATAACCTTGGAATGTGGTGAGGAACTCAAACCACCCGACATCTCTGAATCTTTGGGCCATATGAGGATAGGCTTAAAGAAGTTCAACACCTTCTGTTTTGATTCTGGTGACTTGTCCACTCCTCTTTGGCGCCATTAAACTCAATTCTGCAACCGTCATCCTCAGATTCCAAATTCACTACCTGCAATTGTTAGTATGTTCTGTTGCTTTGAATGGATACTTGCATTTCTCCCTGCAAGGCTGAATTAAGCCAACTCGAACAGGTAACATATAATGATCATTAAACAACAGGTGATTTTGAAATGAACCCTGCGTGCGTGCATAACAATTATATTATGAAACTGTTGGATTTGGAAATGATTGCCAAGCTTTTGTGGGAGCACATGAACTCTCAATTCATAAATGGTGTCATCATAACTAAATCGGGATGGCAGGCGCAAGTTATGGCATGATTATTTGGCGCTACGAGAATAGGCTTATTCACGTAGTGCATTTGACAACTTGAAATTTTAAAATCCCAACGGCATAAAAGGAGACACTTCAAATTTAAACAATGTTTTTCAAAATCAAGCTTAAATAAATCATCAAGATTATAATGCAAAACATGAAATACCAAAATCTAAAAATAAAAAACAACTGAAAACAGAAAATGAGGAATGGCTAAGGAGGGTTTAGGACAAGGGTTTCTCACTAAACCAAGACAAAATTAGAGACTAACAAATAGTATGAATATCATTGGTGTCAATGTGGTCTCCATCAATGACTATTTATAAAATTGAATGAGGTTATGATTCCTATCTTCCATGAGATGAGTGAGATTATCTTCCCACCCTTCCATATAATTTTTATAATTAATAATGATTATATATTTTATTTAAGATTTCATTCAAATTAACAGATACCACTTCCACACATAGCATCTTTGACACACACATAAGTGCATGCATGATTTCTCTTATTTTCTTATTTTAATTTAATATATCTTGCATAATATAGTTATTTCTTGATTTATTATATGGTATTTAATTAGATTTATTTTCTTCTTCACTCTCTTGACATTTCTTGATTGTAATTCATATTGCTTTATTTATTTACTAGTTTTTATTTGAAAATAATTCTCATTGCTCCATATATATGAAATAATTTATTTTGTGTGTTATCATTGTTTTAGTTGCATTCATGTGTGTGTGTGTGTGCACGCGATAAAAAATAATCATTTTATGTTGCTATGTTTTCTTTCTATTTGTTTTCATTCTTCTCACAACCTGCTTACCATGTCACAATATTTCTCCATTGAGATATACATTTCCCTATAAACAAACATACATGTGAAAAATTACTCCTTTTGTGTTGGTGCCAATCTTATTTACCTTTGTTCCCATTCCCCCACAACCTGTTCACCCATGTCATGATCTTTCCCCATTGAGTTAACTTTCCCCACAAACCGACATCTTTCCCTAGATATTTTGTTAATGGCCATCATAGTCACTAACAAAAGGACAAGGACAAGTTGTGGTTCCATGGGGAAATATACAACATGGAGATATGGGGAAAAATAACATGGCAAGAGATGGAAACAGTACTATCACTAAAACATTGGGAACCAAAACCACACTAGTATAAAAAATAAAATGACAATGAATTAAGATGATGTTTTCAACTCTAATTTAGATATCTATATGGTCTTAAACATGGACATTATTGTGGATGTTTGCATACATTTGTAGGAATGTTTATATGATTTTGAATATGGAAATTTATAGACATTTCTAAGGATGTATACATCATTGTACATAAAAATTATCACCTTACCACCTAAGTTATCCCCAAAGAACCACCAGGATAAGAAACAAGTGAAAAAAGATGATGAATTAAAGAATGCACCATTTTGGTGGCATATTGAGTGGTAATTTAGGTGGTATATTTTCTAAAATCTCGTAGTGCATATTCTCATCACAAATATTGAGCTATGACTTTGAACCCATCATGGATTTCTTTGACAAGGAACTTGTTGGCCAAAATTCAACCTTCTTCCCTATTTGATTAATTTGATACATAGGTAACAAATTGGTGCTCAACTTTGACACATAGTCATCCCATTCTCGGTTACAAAATCACAATATAAAAAATATACATGTGCACTACTATCTCCACTATATATATTATAATCACATTCATCAATACCAACAAGAGAGGAAAACAAAGAGGAATATTTTTCCATGTGGTTTGATGCTCTAGAATCAAGAATCCACTCATCACTAGGACATGAAGAAGGAGAAATGACATAAGTATAACTAGAAGTACGATCATAAATAAGGCATGATCCTTACCAAAACTTTGAGGCTGGTTTGGGTGTTTCTTGTCTTCCATCAAAAAATTATTCAACATATTTTCCAACTTCATGTAGCACCTCTCCTTAGAGTGGCCTTTTCTTCCACAATAATCACAAGGTTCAAAATTCTTCTTGGATGGATTTCCTTTCCCTTCATTTTGCATACGTTGATATTCCTTTGAAGACTTGTGCTTAAACTTGGGATCCTTTGGCCCCTTATTCTTCCTAGGTTTTCTTTTGACAACATATGCTTGATTTTTGGATCCTAGATCCCACATGGACAAAGATTCTCTTATATTCCAAGTAATAAAGTGGAGAAATCATATAAAAGTGATCAACATTTTTTTCACCTATAATAGTCATGATGGAATGAAAAATGGAAACAAATCCTAAATCATGTAAAAATGATTAACATTTTTTGCACAACGCATAGTCATGATGGAATGAAAAATGGAAACAAATCCTTTTATGCGTGGACACTGAAGAATAATGCATACAATTGACTTGCCACTCTACTATTGTTAGGATAAGCAAATCATGTAGGAGAAATAATAAACCAACAACAACAAAACACATAAATCATGCACACATCATTTACTCACGATTTACCCTAGAAAACCCTTATGGGAAAAACCAACCAAAGATATCTTTGTTCGCTTGAACAAATCCAACCAAGCCAACCAAGTGAGCCTTCATCACTCACCTCCGTGCATATTACAATGGAGTCTCCTAATCCTATTTAAAGGCTTCGTTACATGCAATCCATGTGCACAATACAATGGGCTACCAAGACCATGGGCCCAAAAACCACCACTACTTACCTACTCATTGACTCTTTCACCAAGTCAAGTTTAACCCAACAATCCCCCATCTAAACTTGACTTGGGGTAATTATCCAACTCCCACCCCCTCAAAGTTTGTTACTAGGGTATTTGGGAATCTGGCTTGTCTTCTTGCTTATCACCTAGGTCTACATCTAGACTTTACTAGTAATTTACTAGGGGCAGGGATGCCTAACCAGGTCTTACAATCATATTTCCATTTACATATAATTCTCCGTTATAATAACAAGGTTTTCATATATTTATTTAGTGAACTGCTATTACCTTTAGGACACCATGGGAATGCAATCACCATGTCCATTCTTACAAATTTTTCCATCCTATTGCCTTGCCACTCACTATCAACATATCCAAACATTCAAGCAATTGTTCTACAAATCCATGAACAAATTAAAGATTTACACATAGGTCACAAGCCACTCTCAATAGAGATTCTAGGACAACCTCGGGCTCTACTAATAGTTATTAGGAATAGGATCATAGAGAAATAATAATAAAACAAATCAAAATGAATGCATAAATGAAACACATAAGAACACAATACAAGAGAGACACCAATATACATGGTTCACCAGATATGGGCTACATCCACATAGAAACATCCAATCCTTCCTTTATTCCATCCAACAAAATGACGGGATAACACCTACATCACATCCGTTGCAACCTCCTCTTCACTTTCTCATAGTCTCCTCTCTCAAGCACACTACAATCTATTACCATACACAACCGCAATACAATGTCCTTTAGTAGCATAAATATTAGACCTCTTCCCATGTTTATTCCAAGATCTATATGTGGGTGAAGGAGAAATGTTTTTTTTTCATTGATGGTGTATGTTGCAGGATCAAGAATATCATCACACAATGCCTTGGCCACATCTGGTGATCCAAGGAATAAAAAAATGCTCAAAAATCAAAGTGCTCATAATTGCTCGAAAATGGATTCATTGCGTAGATCTTGTCCTCACGATCTGTTGACGGGAGAAATTGTCCGTCCGTCAATTGAGAGAGTGGAACCAGTCCGGGGTTGTCTAAATAACCCAAGCCGTTTGGAATGAACTACCCTGACGAGTTTAACGGCTCCGTTGGCCGCTCTAAAGTCCTAAGAAAACCAAAGAGAAAACTAATCTAAACTAACTAATCTATCTAAAACAAATAAAACTAACTAAAACTAACTAAATAAAAGAAACTAACTAAAACTAAATAAAAGAAACTAAACTAACTAAAACTAATAAAACAAATTAACTAAAAACTAACTAATACACTAATCTAATTAAAACAAACTACTAAAACTAAATATAAACTATGCTAACTATTATATATACAAACTAATAATTACTATTACACTAACTCTAACAATTAACCGTCTAACTACCAGTTAAATTACAACTTATTTACAAATATACACTATCTACAAATTGAAGATTTGAATAAAACCTGTAAAACTCATTTGCTTTCTGCCCTAAGACAGCCATGAATCTTTTTGATTTTTTTATATTTTATGAATAAGAAATAAAACTTACTGAAATTAAACGATCTAATATACTTACTGAAATTAAACAATCTAATATACTAATTCTATCTAACTAATAAAAACAGTAAACAAACAAGCGATTAAATGACCTGGAAACACTCCTAATTTGTCATGTGTATGATGACTCTGAAGCTGGTCGGAGGAAGGAAACTCGCACCGGTTAGTCCAAAAGCTTCTCGTAAACGATCGGCTGTGCTGCTCTTCGAGTTGTTTACAGGACAAACAAGACATAAAAAATCATAACAACTATATGATTATAAATTTCTGCAATAAGGGAAACTTGTTATTCAAAAACTTATATTTGATAATTCAACTTATGAAGAAGATAAACCTGTCATTCACAAACTGAATTAAACAATTGTTATGTCTTTTATACACTTGGAAGAAATCAGATATGAATTACAGTGATTAAAATTATATCATTTGCACATGATTAAGATAGCTAAAGTAGTCATTAACCAGATACAAATTGACATACACATGAAACAAAATATTGATATAATGAGAAGCTAAAGCTGTGACAAAACACCAAATTCTGCTTCAGTCTATATTAGAATTCCATATCCTTGTTCTCCCACGAATGAGGATATCCATTATTACAAAAATAATAAGTATATATAAGTCTCTCCACAGGGTAAAACCTCCCTGTGGATAATATCAAACTGTTTTACATAATCTTGGAAAATTTCCAAAATCAACTAAACTAGGAAACTAAAATGCAAGTGAAATCTTTGAAATATCCCCTAACTGCTCATCAAATCCACTGTAATTTCGAATTCATCTGCAATAGATCAAAAAATATCAAGTTAGAAAGATATATCAGTAACAAAACAATAAAAATCTAATCTTACAGACTTAGCTACAGAATCATCTGATTATGTAGCTAGTCTAAAATAACACACAGGATCAAATAAATATCAAATCAAATCTCATTAAAATAATTAAATTCAATTTTCTTCCAATAAACATTAAAAACGAATCACTAATGACTCACATGATTTTATCATTCAATTTAAACAAACCCAAAAGTGATTCAATCGAAGACAGAGGTAGGAGTACTCTGTTTCACTGTTACCATAAAATCAGGTCAACAGTAACAAGACTGTTTCAATTCAAATGAAATCAACAATGAGTGATATCGTATGTGATACGATCTAATCCAACACAACTATAATGATATAACAAGAATTCATATTATTCAATCGAATGCATAGATGGAAAAACTGTTATGATTATGTGTAACGAAATCATACTTCAATAGCATCGACCCAATCAAATTTGTGATTGACCCTTGCACAGGCAACAAGCAAGATCATGATCGCAATCTTAATAGAATCAACAGAAGTTATAATTATCAGCTGGGCAAATAATCAAAATGAATCTGACTGAATTTAATTATAGAAACAAATCGTGAGACTGGATACAGTCAATTTCGTTTCTCAAATCGAATTCAAACAGTATATTCAATACAATACGGATCAGACTGATAATATGGTGGAGAAAACCAACATGAATCAACCAGCTGGATATAACTGTTACGATTTGTATTAATTCACGACTTGGGTGGATATAAAACAAAATCATACTAAACATAATCCAAACTGTATCCGAGTTGGTTGACAATCATATGTAAATAAAACCGTAACAGTTAACCATCATTACCAATCATATATACATTATAACCAATTCGAATCGAAACATTGATTGTGTTCAAAATTGAAATGTGAAACAGTTTGTGTCTATAATAGATACAATGAATTCAATTAGTAACAACATATCTAATTTAAGCTAACTCAAACCAATCCGATTCATACCATGATCAATCAAATTGAATGATGTCTAATCAAAGCTAAACCGGAAAAAACACAATTCGATTAATCAAAACAAAATGTACATAATGCATATAGTATGACAGTGCAAATCCAGGCTGTAAACAAAGCTATGAGTTTGTTATATAAACATATGATAGACATACCAGTGAGGCTGCTCGAGCTATGCCAATTTTGAATTCACGACTGCTGTAGCTGACTCCACATTCTTAAACAAAATAGAACCTGTTGTCCTCTGTTTCTTGTCAGTGGTTTGAAGCTCAGCCTTTTGACTGGTAAGCCGTGCAACTTGATCCTCCAGAGAATGAATTCTGGACTGTAGCATTGGCACATCAAGGTAATACCTTTCCACCCACGAGCCGCACTGATCACGGGGTGGCGCTGTAGGTTGAGGTAGAGCAGGAGAGGGTTTTGACGAATCACCGGTGGTTTTATATGGCAGCTTGATGCCAGGGTAATCAGGGTTGTTTTTCAAGCAAGGTTGTAGGTTCGACACGAAGTCAAATGAGGGTTTGGAACAAAGACCTTCCGAATAGGGATATTCACTTGCCAGAAAATGTTCAACCTCTGAATCAGAGTCCTCGCTTAACACAATAGGGTCAGGATTGACATGGGACTTCGGCTTGTTCCTTTCCATGCGAGAGATTAAACGAGCATTCCTTTTGCCTTTGGAATTCGTAGTAGGTTTGGCTTTAGGTTTCTTTCCCACGGGCTTAACAACCTCAACATCCTTGGTCATAGAGTGGGGTAGGTTGATAGGTGAGTCGGGTAAGGGTTTAGGTAATAGGATGTTGTAGGGTACCGGGGGCACAGTCTTACCCTCGCTCACCACAGGTTTGTCAACCTGTGGAGGGTTCGAATCTTCAAAGTTATTTCGAGCCAGGAAATCGGTCCAACAGTATCGGTGTAACCCCAAATGATAAACAACAATGATTTTAACCATCCCGAAGTGAAAAAGGCTGCTATCAGCTTGGTTCTTTTTGTATCTCTTAGACATTTTGAACAGGCTTCTATGCAAGTAATAAGGCATATTGAGCTCATAGCCCATGGAAACCATAAGTAAATGAAGGTGGTGTAATAAAACAAAACCATACTAACCCTCGCAGGTGATAAATTGTTTTATTATCATCAACAAATCGTGCCAGCATTGCTTGAGCATGTTCGCGGGCAAACCTTTATCACAGGAGCTAACCTTACGCAACTAGAAGAGCAGTGTCCACGAGACCTCTTCCACTTTGCAATTTTTATACCATTGTTGTCCAGTGGCAGGCAAACCTGTAGCTAAACTGAGAAATTGCTTGTCAATTTCCAATTGGACATTTCTGACCTTGGCTCGACGGCCATCAAAGGTCAATACGAATTTTCGAGCCACGCAGGGATTAAAACCATCAAACTTTTGTATGAACGGGAGCCATCCAAATTCCTCAAGGTCGTTGTGAGCACTGTCGAACATCAATAGAGCCTGGCTACCGTTTGGTTCAGCTCTTACGACTGGAGCCATGGCGCGAGCACATGGTAAGGGTTTGGGTTGAAAACAACAACACACAGGAGCAAAGTTGGTTGGGTTAACAACTATGAACGATGAAAGGGGAAGCATTAATATATGCATGCGAGGGTGGTGGGATTATTCACCTCCATGCAAAGCAGTAATGACAAAGTACAACCTCTGTTCAATCAAACAAAACATAATTCAAACCACATTAATCGACCAACCCAAAAATCAAACGGTGGATAGCATACCAATGTGCTAATGTATTATTTCAAACCACGAATGTCCAAAAACCCAAATGTTAAATCCGTTCAAGCGCTTATTGCATAATGTGTAATCAAAGTTTTAAAACATTGTGGCAATCGATAATTATAGAATTAACAAGCCAAAATCCATAATAAGGATCACATCATATACGTAAAAAAAAAAATGAATCATGACCCCCATGTAATTCAATGACTAGGCAAGTGTTAAAAACAAAATTTTCATGCTCAATGCCTTTTAAGTTATGCAACCAAAAATGTCCAAATAGGCATAGTTTGAAAATTCATTTAGCCACACAATAATAAACCAAAGGTGAGTGCCTTTCAGAATATCAATGAGAATATCATGGCAGTTTAATTAACGATGGAGGAGTTTCACGCTTAGAGTCATGAAAACTAAATTGAGACCAATTCACAAATGTCGCAAGGGATAAAAATATCGTCTATTTACAAAATGCGACAGTAATCTGAAGTTTAGAAGTGATAGGTGTAGGCAGCTTATAGGGCAATGGAAAAAAATGAATTGGCTGCCAACACGATCCCAATGCAACTTGAATGGGCTCAAATGGAGATTGTATGTGAGATATATCCCGTTCTGTCCACTTTCCAAACATGCAAAAAAATGTTGATTGTGTAGTCTGTACAGTCCATGTGTCAGCTGATCGTACGACTGTATGAATGATGTGGCAGAGACTGAGTTGCTAGATGCTGAAGTGGTAGGTGTTGAGTTTGCAGGGTTACATGGACCAATACATAACTGACACGTGTCATATTGGAAGGTGAATGGAAAGGTGCCACATGGACCAGCTAGGGGTTGCTACGTGGCACCTCGTTATTGGTTTAAAAGTTTGGGACTCCACCAGAGGCGAACTCGTGACCTGCGTGGGCGTGGGAAAAGTCTTGGAAAAGGTCGGGCTACCAGCCTGCCCGCATATGTGTCTTAACCCATAAGTGTTAAGCATTTATTTAAACTGGAGTTCACTGCTAGTTCGGGTGGAGAAAGGGGTCAAGGCTTAGGCCCAATCCTCAGTCACTACACACTTACGACTCTACCATATGAACTTTGGTGCAGACTTTCCAATGGTTAGCCAATGGATTTGGAATTAGCACCAACACGTGGCCACATGGGCGGAATATGACCAGAACCTCTGTCGGGTTAGGTGCTAACACTCTAACGGTGTGACAAATTCGCCTAAATTGAGGAACATGTGCATGTGTTGGGTTTTGGCATGAAAAACTCTCGGAGCCAGGTTAATTTTTGACATAGTGTGTTTTGGTGAGCAAGTACAACTATCTATTGGGGAGAAACTTCTAGGAAGTGTATTCTTCTCATTTTTTGGCCAAACCAGGCGCAGGAAGAGCCCATCTAGGGGTTTTTGGACATTCTGGAGCCATTGAAGCCATCTATTTTTCACTGAGAATTGTAAATAAATTATTTTGACACTTTGAGCATATAATGAAAATGATCCATTGGAAGTTGGACCAGGAGATGTAGCCCAAGAGAGGGGTGAACTCCTTTATCATTTTGTTGCGTTATGTGCTTACTTTTGATGGATGTTTATATTTGTTTATGCTGCTCATGTTAAGTAAAAAACTCATTAAGTTTATATGTTTTCAACTTGATCCAATTGCCTAAGTCACATAAAAATTTCACTTGCAAATTTGTACACATAAACCTTTTTCATTTTCAGATCAAGTTGGTATCAAAGAAAAAGGTTTTTGAAGGTTTGATTGTTTGCAAGTGTTTG
Organism: Picea engelmannii; assembly: GCA_009831015.1. NCBI lineage: Eukaryota > Viridiplantae > Streptophyta > Pinopsida > Pinales > Pinaceae > Picea > Picea engelmannii. The sequence continues at coordinate 15,983 of ML814540.1, read as the reverse complement.
TTTTTTGATGCTTACATAAGCTCACAAGAGGAGAAGGTCAACTTGTAGAGACAATTTATCAACTTTCAAGAAAGAGAAATACACATTCACCTCAAGCTTCAAGGAGGCATTCACCAAGTATGGCTCATGAGGAGAGTCATGAAACTCTTACTTCAGAAGATGAAACTTTCATAAAATATTTTTATGATATGACATAAATGGTGAAATTTTTATTTGAAGAAAGGAATGCAAGGTTGCAAGGTGAGATCTCAAATTCTCCAAGAGGTAACAAAGATAGTGGTGATAAAACTCCAATAGGAAATGGAGGGAATGGTGATACTCCACCTCATTCACCTCCATCTTCCACTTCTTCTACCATTTCACAACCACCTCCAAAGAACCAAAAGAACATGGTAAAATTCCTCCACAAACTCCTTTGCTTAAGCTTGATATTAAGTTTGAATTTTCTATGTACAATGGAGAGGTAAATGATGAGAAATTGGATAATTGGATTCATCATATTGAAGTGTATTGTAGGATACAAAGCATCAAAGATGATGAAACTAAGATTTGGGTTGCTTCTCTTGGATTGGAAAGTGCAACACTCATTTGGTGGGAAGCTAGGACTCAAGAAGACATGAAAAAGCATGGTAAAGTTTTATCCTCTTGGAATGATTTTATTGTTTCACTTAAAATGAAATTTTATCCATTAGCATACATGCAGAAAGCTATTATGGATTGGAAAATTTTTAGACAAGCTAAAGGGAAAAGTGTGCAAAGATACACTCAAGAATTTAGAAGAAGAGCTTTGATTTTGGGTATAGATTTATCTTCTCAAGAAACTTTACTCAAATACATTAGAGGATTGCATAGCTACTTGAGACACACAATACTTATGTTTAACCCTACAAATCTAGATGAAGTTTGTGTACATGCAACTCATTTGGAAGCAAGAGGGAGGAATGAAACTCAAGAGGGTAGCAATAAGACATTTTATAATGGAGACAAAGGAAAGAAGAAATTCAAAGGAAATGGAAAGAAGAATGTTTTAGTCAGGAAAGAGGGAGAAAAACTCACATGTAAACATTTTTCAATAGATGACCATGATGAAGACCATTGTTGGAAACTTCATCCTGAAAAGAAACCCAAAAATTTCAACAACAAAACTAAACCAAAGACCGTTGCAACTACACAACAAGATTTAGGTTCTGATTCGGGAGAGGAAATAAAAATTACAGCCATGGTTTTCAAGGTAAGGATTCTATTGCATGTACTAGTTCCTCAAGTATTAGCCTCAATGAAACTCAACATGAAAAAGAAAGAATAAAGATTTCCCACATAAGGGTTATTTCAAAGCATGCCAAGATAGATACTCTTTTTGATATTGGATCTCAAGCAAACCTCATATCTAAAGACACTGATAAGAAATTGCATTTGGAAACTACTCCTCATCCTAAGCCATATCCTCTAGGATGGATATGTGACAATGCCAAATTGCATGTGACAAGAAGATTTAAACTTAGATTTTCCATCACTGCAAACTTTATAGATGAGGTAGAGATTGATGTTATTCCATTGGATATTTGTGGTATTATGT